>NJDD01002118.1:69431-91877 GCA_002245505.1 Calephelis nemesis
TGAGGAGGCCCTGTGAGGACCGGGCCGCAGCCGCGGAGCGAGATGGTGAATGCCAACGCGACCCCATCTCGCTCCTAGCCGGGCGGCAAGAAGGTCATAGTGTGGTTTTAGTCGGTTCGAGTCCGACATAACCCGCCGTTCTCCCCCGAGAGCGGTGGGTATCCGGGGGGATTTTCCACACTATAAAAAAAAATGTGCCTGGTTGACAATAGGCTTGCCACCTATCACATTGTGGGACTTGTGTCTTCGGCTAGTCGTGGGTGCCGTAGTTGTGCCTCTACCTACCTCTTCGGGGTTATGGGCATCAAAATACTTTTTTTTTGTTTCAATAAGGATTATTTCTTTTATTTTAGTTCAATTTCAAGTTAAAAGTCTTCGAAGCAAGTTTATCTATACGAACATTTATAACCTGCAAGAAAAGTGAGAATTACTACTGGCGGTTAGTACGCGTGGGACTTGGCGTGTTGATAAGTATGTATGTATGTAGCACTTTTAATGGTAATGAAATTTAATTTGTACGGTGGTTGGAAAAATAGATGGAAAGTACATATTATCTTATAACCCTAAAAATAACTGCGTTAAAAAAAGACTTCAAAACTAAAAAGTAAAAAATGGCCTTAAACTAATAAATATTTATACTTAAGTAATACTTATTGACTTAATTATAAACTTAATTGACTTGGCACCACCTTCAAATCTAATAGTAAAGGCACATAAAAATATTAGGTAATATAATATATTCAATATTAAACCATTATTGCTTTTTACTTTTTAGTTTTGAAGTCGCTTTTTTATCGCAGCTATTTTTGTTTAATACTTTTTAGTTTATTGCTGATATAATTTAATTTAATTATCTTATAACTATTTAGTTTATTTATTTAGTATATATTATCTATTTAGTTTATTAATGATTTTAGTATATTTCGTTTCGTTTCGTTGCGTTGCTGAATGTCGATGTGTCTGTACTTTTGTCACTAAGTCACAAAAGTGGATCAAATTTACTCGGGAGATTTGATTTAACCTTTTTTTGAAAAACTAAAATGTTATCTATAGCTAACTTCATCATGTCGGTTTTTCGTGACGGTGTGCGCGCGCATCGTAAAAATTTACCCTCATCATTTTTTCCTAACGCGCCAAAAGAAGTATAACTATAATATACTAATAATTTGGCTACCTGAATAAAATTATTATGGGACCAATTCGAAACTATTCCGCATCAAACAAAAAAGAATTACCTAAATAGGTTTAAAAATCTTAGCGAAATCCGAAAATCCTCCTTTTTTTAAAGTCGGTTAAAAATATGAATGATACATAATCGATCTGCGATTGATCTGACTAAATAAGCTTTTTAACACATTTCTGCATTCTGTATAAACGATTTGGCGTGAAGATAATAAAGTATGTTAAAGAAGATAACATTTTAATATTTCACATCCATACAGCACGTGCAGCGCATTTATGTGCCTACGCTTCGAAAACTCATACGTAAACAAACACTTAAAATATAATTTGTTTTCTTTCAATACATTTTATATGAATCACGAAAACGTGAACGTTCAAAACGATCTCTTTACGTGCTAACATACGTTTATCGGAACACAGTAAACTGTAAAGTCAAATAAATTAATACTTGAACGGAAAACTTGGTGACGTGGAAATAAGTGAAAGATTATCTATGTTTCATATGTATGATCATCTGCCTTCCTGCCAGGCAGCTCGTAAAAGGCGAACATAGACTTACCGTCACTAACACCGTGATATCCTACTAACTGGTAAGAGTTTCGTCGCGATTCGCCCGGATTGGTACCACCGCCTTACCTATTCCTGCCACCATAACGTCCAATGCTTGCCGTTGACGTGTTCCGGTTCGGAGGGGGTAAGGTAGCCGGTAAGCTTACTTTTGCTCGAGGTCTAACATCCCGGCATCAGGTTGGCAACGCACCATTATCACCTTTGATGTCTCTAGGCGATGTGAATCTCTCAAAATTAGGAAATCCGTGTGCTTGTTTGCCTACCATTGTCATAAAAGAAATGAATTAATAGTTTATATATTTGCTTGAGAAAAATTTGCAAAAAGCCACAAAATTAAAAACTAAAGAATTTATATCCATATCCCTTAATATTATAAATGCAAAAGTTTGTATCTTGGCACCCGTATCCCCGAAGATACAGAGGTACAACCAGGGCACCCACAACTAGCCACAAATACTACTCGTACGTCCCACAATGTGACAAGTGGCTAACCTATAGCCAACCGGGTAGTACATATCTAGTCTCGGGCAACGAGTTTCTTAAAGTTTGTATTGTTTTTTATTTTTGTTTGACCTTAATTCGTGTCACAACGGGGCGGTTTTATGGTATAATTGTTGTGTGAAAATAATTAGGTGGAAAGAGCTAGGGGAGTAACATAGACTATTTTCGATCCAGATATCACTATCGGGTCCAAAGTATGACTTGATTAACTTAGAGGGGCGTAACCGCAGGCAACTGCTAGTATTAGCTACATAAGTTTATTTATTTTAGAATATATCTTAAGTTTATTCTACTCCATTTAAATAAAAAAAAACAGTAGCAGTCGTGGGACTGTCGATAGAAGTGAAAACGGAACTATTAAGTTGAGAGTAATTAAAACTATATGCAAAAATTATATGAAATTTTTCATGTTTTATTTATTAGTTACATATGGTGGGTTAAACAAATCATGAACAGTCAGAAATAGTCGATGTATTAGTGTATACGTGTACACAGGCTACTGCGCGTGCGCTAGTCTGGCTCTCCATAGCTATAGATATACTATTATCATTAGCATGTCGGTGACGCGAACCGAGGATTTTACCCTCTACCAAAATGCTCAACGCGCCTAAAGAAGTTTTCACTTCAAAAATCTTGGTAAAAGTGAAGTTGAAAAAGAAAAACCCACTGAAAATTGCTGATATTTCTGAGTTGCTACAGACTTTGAGGTCAATTACTTGTTAGGTTTTGAAGTCAGTTTTACCACAGTCTCTGAATGGAGAGTTGGATAACCTAGGACGTAATAAGGTGACTGATGTTTGCACGAAGCCGATATTATTACATTTGTAATCAATAATTAAAACAATCAGTTTAACAATTCCAAACAGTATTTCAAACGTAATTTAGTTACAATGGTAAAACTGAGAGCAAAATCTCTACCTTGTAACGGTCGTTTTAGATTTCACGTATGTAGCCCTGGCATTTCGCTTTCGCGTCATCTACTTTAATGGGGAAAATGACTGAAAATGATTGGCATCTCACGGAATTAAACAATTTCCGCGTAACGCTTTTTAGTAATTAAAGAGGGCATATCGTATCTAGTAAACGTACGCTAAAGTTAACGTTACGATTTTTCGATTCGAAAACTGCTACAAATAGAAGCAACAGTTTGTACCACTTTTATTGAAACAATATAAATACATAAATGCACAATAAGCTAGTTCCTGGATATCTCAGAAGCTACCAAAAAAAATTAAAAATCCCGCAACACGTATTTGATGATGATATTAATACAAGATGCCAAAACTTTGGACACTTTTTACGAAAATTGTGGCGAAGCAGGAGCATAAAATTTGCCACACTTATACTCGTAGTTTATATGTAGGAGAAGTGCAGAACGCTAATATTTTTTCAATAATAATGCTTGTAGAGTACTTTAAATCAATAAAATAAATCATTACTCACACTACCATTCATTGGACACACACAAACAAATATATTGATGATAACGATAAAAGATCACAGATGGCGCACTAAAAAGTTTCGAAACAAAGTAGTTGGTCTTGAGAAATGAAGATGGCATTCTTATCAACAAGATATAAAAAAATATTCTTGGTCGAATATGTTGTCGATATTGTTTCAACATACTTTTTTTGTTTGTAAACCCCAGTAAACCCCAGCTCTATCTCCCGTGATAATAGTATAAATGTGTTTAATAATAAACGAAGCTATTTCAAAGTTAATATTATGAAAATAAATATAAATAAAACCCTAAATTATAGAAAAGGCAGCATTTAAATTAACGCAGGCTAATGTGTTCATTTAAAAACTCATATCCTGCGAGTATTTGGTTGACTCTAACGAGCTAATTTCTTCTAGCGCCCCTTAAGGGACGAAAACGCTTTTCAAATTAATGTGATATAATTTAAACGCCTAGACGTAATTTACATTTTTCATCGTAGTCCGTTCATAGAACTTCATTATCAGTGTTTTAAAAACACTAATCTGGTCAACACAAGTAATAATATTTACCTTTTTTTTATGATATTGGAAGGCAAACAAGCAGACGGATTTCCTGATGGTAAATTCTCGCCGCCTAGAGACACCAAAGGTGGTAATGGTGCGTTGCCAACCTGAGGGACGGGATGTTAGACCTCGAGCAAAAGTAAGTAAATCGGCTACCTTACCCTCCGAACCGGAACACGTCATGACGTTATGACGGCAGGAATAGGTAAGGCAGTGGTACCAATCCGGGCGAGTCGCTGCTAAACTCTACCACCCAGTCAGATGTCACGGTGTTAGTGACAGTGAGCCTATGCTCGCCTTTTACGAGCTGCCTGGCAAGGAAGGCAAATGGTCTATTCTACAAAGGATCCCGGACCAACACGGGGTTTTGCCTACTTGCCTACCAGTTTTACTTATCACATCGTCAGGGCTAATAAAATTATGATGTTTAATAAATTTCATAATATAACTTTTAACATAGTACGCACAATGGCATTTTTGAAATCGTTCTAGTATCAAAACTGACTAAATGTTAATAAACGCAACAATAAGTTTTTACCCTAAATATTTAGCTTCTTATTACTAAACATGGGACTAACGTAAGATTAAAATGAGGTTGTTATTATAGTCTGCATCACATTGTTATAAGGACTATAATACCATGTTGAACCACGGAGTAATTTACTCCGTGTTTATTAATAACACGGTTAGATAATCAGTGAAAATGGCAGACTACTAAGTGTAAACTTATTGTTTGTGTGTAAGATTATAAGTGTTTTTGAAAATATAAACGCCTAGATATTTTAACTCTGAAAAATCTGTATTGAAACCAGTATTGAAAAATCAAATATTATTAAATAGTACCGGCCGTTATAACAAAAACATATAACAGGTTACTAAATTTTTGTCTCATTTTAAAAAAAAGTATATTCATGCCCATATCCCCGAAGAGATAGGCAGAAAGAAGCACAACCAGAGCACCCACGACTAGCCGAAGACACTAATTCCCACAGTGTACCTAATAGGTGGCAAGCCTATCGCCAACCGGACACATACCCAATCCCGAGCAACATTTTTTTATTAGGAAATTGGAAAAACCAACTTTTCCCATTGTTGCCCGACCTGGGATTTGAACCTGGTACTTTATGCAGTCAAGTCCAACACCTGAACCACTAGACCACAGAGGCTCATATATAAACACATTAATTACGTCACTGTCACACTTGCACACTGAAAACGGATAAAAACGGATACTAGATATGTATCTACATTTTTAATATTTACTAGCTGTGTACCAACGACTTCTTCAGTGTAGAATGGATTTTCACACAAACTTTCATGCCCTTCTATTGAAAATAGATAAATTTGAACTTAGGTCTTTTGGTACTATATGCATATGAAATATCATCAACACCGAACCAAAATTTTAGTGAAAAAGGGACAGATAGACAGATATACCTTCGTTTTTATACTATTAAAATAAATTGGATTTACGAATAAGTACTGAATTTTTATGTTTTGTATATTTTTAATTAAACATATAAATAAAGATGTTTGAAAAAACATTAACGGCGTATTTAACAAAGAAAATGTAATCATTATTATGTAAAAAACATTATGAATATAGTTTGTGCACCATCTTTGATCTTTTATCGTTATCAATATTGGTATTTGTTTGTGTTTGTCAAATGCATGGTAGTGTGGGTAATGTTTTATTTACTGATTTAATGTACTTTAAAAGCATTATTATTGAAAAATATTAGAATTCTGCACTTCTCCTACACATAAAGCAATTTTAACAAAAACAAAACGTTTACGTTTTTTACGTAACAAAAATTTTAGCAATTTTTATTACGTATTAATATTATGAAAAAAAAGTATCTTCACGCCCATATCCCCGAAGAGGTAGGTAGAGGCACAACCAGGCACCCACGACTAGCCCAAGATACTAAGTCCCATAATGTGATAGGTGGCAAGCCTATCGCCAACCGGGCACGTTTCCAATCCCGACCAACATTTTTTTATTAAAAAATTGGAAAAATCCAATTATTTTTTGTTGGCCGACCCGGGATTCGAACCCGAGACCTCATACAGTCAAATCCAACACCCGGACCGCTCGACCACAGAGGCGATAATATTATGATTGATATAAAATCAATGTTTAACACAGTGTATTAGTATAATTTAAAACAGAATCTGTGTTGCACCAAAATCGATCGAGTGGTCGCTTAGATGTCATGATCTGAAGTAAAACTGCAGACGCCTATTACCCAATGAACGCAGCCGCGGAAGTAGGCCTTATCTTATCTAGCAAATTATTATCAAACCGATTTAAATCGTAAATTTTATTGCTAAATAAGATAAATTGCAAAGACGTTTTAGTGCATACAAAGCTGCAGACAACCCAGTATCGGTCTGTGCCCTTCGTGTAAGATAGACCATAGAATCTATACTTGTTCCTGCCGTTGTTATTAACCATAGAATTTACACTTGGTAATCACTTGTACTTATCCCCTATACACCATCATATATGTCATGATATAGATATATGTAGATAGTGTATAAAATAGACCATCTTTCTTTTCTTAGGGTGTGAGTAAAGGTTAAATGAGTCAATACCAACAAGGTCACTAATGGTAGAATGCTGTACAGCAACTTGCCTAGGCAGGGACTCATCGCCTTATCTGTTCCTGAAGCCATAGGTACTTTGTTATGTTCCGATCCTAAGTACCTACGGTACGGATGCGGTACCCAACAGTAGCCGTAGCAAGTCTACTTGCACTTAGAGCTGTCATACCGGCTACAGGACAGCGATCCACTTATAATCTCATCTATCAGAGAGCCGTAGGTTTATTCACCGTCATAAGCAATATAAAACAACTCTTTCCCCGTGTTGGTCCGGCCTCCTTTGCAGAATAAACCATCTGCCTTCCTGCCAGCAGCTCGTAAAAGGCGAGCATAGGCTTGCAGTCACTAACACCGTGACACTGACTAGGTGGTAGAGTTTCGCAGCGACTCACCCGGATTAGTGCCACGGCCTGGATTGGTACCACCGCCTTACATACTTATTCCTGTCGCCATAACGTCATGACGTGTTCCAGTTTGGAGGATAAGGTAGCCGTAAACTTACTTCTGCTCGAGGCCTAACATCTCGGCCTCAGGTTGGCAACGCACCTTTGGTGTCTCTAGGCGGCGTGAATTTGTTACCATCAGAAATCAGTCTGCTTGTTTGCCTTCCAATATCATAAAAAAAACTAATGGCATTCATAAAATCAATCAAAAGGCTGTGCAAAAAGGTACCGCTATCACACAAATTAAACGTTATTTTTAAAAATATGAAGCGGATAATATGGACAGGCGCATTTATCAAGATGAAGGGAATGTTTACTGAGTAAATATTGTCAATTTCCCAATATATCAAATAAAGCTCCTTACTTCTTTCATGGCATTAAATCCAAATATTATTAGAAAATGTTTTCATGTTTTGTTTATTTGTTCCAAGATTTACGCCCAATCACCAAGGCTATATGGTAAAGTTGTTACCCAAAATTTTATTTTTTTTCTAGCCAGTAATGTGGTTATATAAGAGCGCACAATACCTAACTATAAAACGCAAATATTTCGACGCATTACCAGTTGTATTTTTGAAGTGAAACTTCTTTACAATCGTTGTGATTTCAAAACGGGTGCAACGGAAAAACGACATGTAAGAGACACAAATATATATTCATCTCATTCTTTTGTAGGTAAGAGACACAAATATATATTTATCTCATTTTTTTGTCGATTTACTTCACTTCTATCGTGTGTAAATCGCACGCACACCTTTTTTATACAAGAGGAAACAAACGAGCAAGTGGGTCACCTGATAGAAAGTGATCATAGCCGCCCACGGACATCTGCATCACCAGGGCCAGGGGTATCACAAATGCGTTGCCAACCTTTAAGAAATGAGTACGCTCTTTTCTTGAAAGATCCTAAGTCATAATCATTTGGGAATACCGCCCTCGGTAACTGATTCCACAAAGGTGTTATGCGGGGTAAGAAATATTTACCGAATCACACAGTTGTAGATCGCCACGCATCAAGATGATGGGCATGATACTTTAAGCTCTGACGCCATGTCCAAACGTGGAAATCAGCGGCCGGAATCAAACCAAACAACTCCTCAGAGCATTCCCCATGATAGATGCGGTAGAGAACACTGAGTGGCCCAATTTCTCTACCCAACGTCAAGGAATCAAGCTGATTGGTAATTGCCCGGTCATTGACAATTCGAGTTTAGTTGAGACATTTGAAAACTGCAATGGTATAAGGCGTATCCTATTAATATTATAAATGCGAAAGTTTGTGAGTGTATGGATGTGTATTACTCTTTCTCGCTCGAATGGCATGGTATTCAGGATTTGCAATTTAGAGCACATTTAGATTGTAACCTGGAGTAACATACAAGCTTTTTTTAGTCAAGATCTTACAACGGGTTCCTGCGAAAACGCGAGCGAAGCCGCAGGCAACAGCTAGTCTAACATAAATTTGAATTAAGATTTTGTTTAAACCTATCATTAAACGCACTTCGTAACTTTGTTGCTTTATTAAACTATTGTTGAATCATAAATAAGAAAAAGAAACTATAATATTGATAGATGTATTAATTAATGGTGGTATTCCACCTTTCAAACATCTTAGTGCGTTTACACTTGATCAAATATCAATTCATCCAATTTACTAGCAACATCGAAATTTGATTGAAGATAGATTATTCCAGCTTGAAGAACTTCTTAAAACAATCAGAGATTTTCAATATTTCAATGAAAAAGGCTGTTATAAAGAAATTTTGGACAGAGATATTGCACCAGTTTTATGGGCATCTGTCAAAGACATTTAATCAAATATTGGACATTTGACAATACCAGCCCGATCCAATCAAATAACATTCAAAATGTCTTCTGTGTATTGAGTAAAAAAATATCCGAGGATAAATTAAATAAATTGATACTCCAAAGTAAACAAGTTATATGCTTGTGTTATGGATATCACTCAACTATGCTAATTCACATAAAGACTTAAACATGTACTGTAACATATTTAATCAACACATAGATCTAGAAATACAGACATACAGATGGTAATCACACACATGCCTACTCGTCACATGAATCGAAGGCGACCCTCTTTCCAACTTTCGATATTTCAAACATACTTTATGTCTTTTGTAATAAGAAAATGTAACGCAACTTTAACATAACATTTTTTTAGACTTTGGTTAAATATTCTTCAAACAAAGTATTTTATTACTACACTTTATTGACTTTATTGTAGTTGAATCGTATAGGTAATAAAAAAAGACAAGCCTTTGTCACACTCATATATACGTAACATCAGCTGTAAAACCAACGTTGTTTACTGACAAAATGCTGTCGGTTTTCACATATTTCAGGAAAACCTTAGTCTTTTATGTTATCAAATGTAAAAGTAGTGTTTATTTAAGATGATCATAATAAACATGCATTAAGAAATATCACCTTTAACCAATTAAATAAACTTTAGATACTTAATTTGAGATAGTTTTGCATACCCTTTAATACACCACCGCTCGCACAGCAGGTGGCATTCCGAATGAGAAAGTTATGATATTCCCCACCTGATACGTGGCACTTAATTAAATTAGTGAAGAGATTAATTTAAACTAGACAACCGAATACTGCGCGTTATCGATAAGGGTACGTAACGACCTCTCACGACGGCGGAGCGGCCAGTACTGACGGATCTTTTAAACCTCCCGCAACCCCTGAAACTACCCTGTAGAGTTCGTCCTTCTGCCGCACCGATAAGGTGCAGCTTTCGTTGTGTTGAAATGCTGACTCTAAGCTAAGCACCAACTTATTACCATAAACTAAATGAAGATACACTGAGTAGTAAGCTAAGACCGACGTGGCGTGGAAAAGAAATTAATAAATGCATATAGACAGAAACATATCTGGATAACTACTTACCCACAATGTTACAGCAGTAGTTTAACACTCACTCCTTTGTTATCATACGTTATATTGCACATCTGCGTCTAATATTTTACGTTCTTGTAAACTCTGCACATTTTGATCAAAGTTCTTTTAAATTTCAAGTTTCAGGGTGAGTCTGAAAAAGATAACTCGATTTCATTCTATATTAATGTTTAACAACAATTAGTAGTCCCTGACTCAATGAAACAGTTGCTTTTTTGCACTAATTTTATGATTTTAGCCCCATGTGCAATCTTGTCGGCTAATCTACTCCTTAGATCATATGATGACAATAACGAGCATTATACGTTTGATATGGTAACAGGAAAAGGTAGTACCTTCTTGCCCATATCCCCTAATGGGTAGGCAGAGGCATAACCAGGGCACCTATGACTAGTCAAAGACATTAGGTCCCACAATATGATAGGTAGTTAGCCTATCGCCAACAGGACACATATCCAATCCCGAACAACGTTTTTTTTTTATTAGAAAAACTACATTTTCTTTTTGTTGCCCAACCCGGGCATCAAACCCGGGACCTCATGTAGTCAAGTGCAACACCTAGACCACTACACCACATAGGCGATAGGAAAAGGTAAATCAATGTTAATGACCCAAACGAACTGTTGAAAGACTCTACCACAAAATTAGACGTCCAAACGTTACCAAACGTTAGATGTTCTGGTAATCTAAATATTTAGATTCATCCACTAGATTGTTACATCACTATTTGAATGAAATGTTATTGGTTTATATGGGTAAAACAAAGAAAACAAATCCTTTACCACGTTCAGTGCAGGTAACAAAATATATCTCGAAAGTGTGACGGAAATATGCTTATCGCAGTGTCGCAGACGGCTATGTATACTGGAAACACTTACAGGTCGTTTTATTGGAAAAAGTAACACCTGAAGACAATCACAACAAAGGAAACTTTAACGTAAATTTTCCAATCGTAACAACACTTCAGCACAGCTGTAAGTTTTTTATTCGCTCAGATATAAAAACGCTTTCCAATTAAACGCAGCAGCAAGATGCAAAATCTTTTATTAAATATGTACGAAGAGATATCTGAAAACACTTTGTCCTGACTGGATTTTCAAATCTTAAACAATTCAAAAAAAGGCTATATTTCTGGCACGCTAGAGTTTTTTTATCATTATTGTCTTTTGACAACTTGTCACAGCATCACAGTACATCTCATTATCCAATCTCATGTTATTGCAATATCTCAGTTAACCCTGAATTTTAAGATATGTTTTATTACAACCGTTGATGAAGATATGTTATAGGCATGTTTATTAGTTTAATGTCAGGCGAGTCAAACTGGACCTAGGCTGTGGTTGGTATCTCATTTGTGACATGTTTTTTGCATCTTTACTACTTTACTATCTTTACTTTACTAGCTTCCACTCGCGTCTTTGCACGCGTACCAATTTATGTGTTTTTTTAAATTCTAGCCTTTATGTTATTTTGAAGTATACATGTTCTACATTCGTGTAAAGTTTCATCTAAATGTGTTCAGTAGTTTGTGCCTGAAAAGAAACTCACAACCATTCTAACAAAAAAAAAACATCTTTACTCCCGTATCCCTGAAGAGTTAGGCAGAGGCACAACCAGACTCCTACTACTAACCGAAGACACTAAGTCCCACAATGTGATAGTTGGCAAGCCTATCGCCAACCGGGCACATATCCAATCCCGAGCAACGTTTTTTGTTATTAGAAAATTAATTGGATATATTATATTGGATATACTATTATTAGTATATTAATGTATTTATTAATAATATTAATTATTTGTGGACTTTTAACATTCAATATTCTGTGACCAACAATTTGATTGTTTTTTATACACAGGGTAATTTCGAAAGAATCGGCCAAATTTTAATATAAAGGGGTATAGGCTTACATGGAAATTCACTTTAAATATTATTTATTTATATATTTGTTTTATAAACATTAATTTAAAACACTTCGTAAAAATGCTTTTCTTGTCAAAATTTTGCCGTACCTAGTACGACTCATGACGTCACCGGCCTGCGAGTGCGAGTGCGGTCGGTGGAAACAAGTTTTATGCTTTATTTACGTTATACTCATATTTTCAAAATTTGGCCGGTTGTTTAGATGTAACCCTGTGTATATATTCAGTAAAACGCAAGGCAAGTACTCATGGAGAGAAAAAATACCAAGAAAATTGGAAAACCAACACTGTTTTTTTATATACTAAGTGTTAGCTAGCAATGTACGACGTTTACCGGTTCAGTTGGTATTTTTTTTATGATATTGGAAGGCAAACAAACAGACGGATTTTCTGATGGTAAGAAATTCACGCCGCCTAGAGACATCGAAGGTGGTAATGGTGCGTTGCCAACCCGAGGCCGGGATGGTAAGCCTCGAGCATAAGTAAGTTTACCGGCCACCTTACTCTCCAAACCGGAACATGTCATGACGTTAAGGCGACAGGAATAAATAACGCGTTGGTACCAATCCGCACAAGTTGCTGCAAAACTCTACCACCTAGAAGGATGTCACGGTGTTAGTGACTATAAGCCTATACTCGCCTTTTACGAGCTGCCTAGTAGGAAGGGAGATGTTCTATTCTACAAAGGAGCCCGGACCAACACGGCGAAAAATATATTAAAAAATATGAATAATGGGCCGAAAATGCAACAACGTACACGTCAGAACTTCGACTACGATGCTACGACATTTGTATGATCGCGTAGCATGCGAACGCCGCTCACACTGAGACAGTACGCTACGATTACAGCTACGACTACAACTTCGACGTATCTAAAAATGTTATTTTTAGCCGCTCCGGTAAACTTCGCATTGCTTGAAATTAACAGATATTAAATAAGAATGTGTTGATTAAAGCATTGTTTTTCCCATTTACTCTGCAATTTTCCGGCTATTTTTGTCATAAGAATCTTCTCCTGGTAATAACTAACGCAACAAAGAATTATCAAAATTCGCGCATCATCGATGCGCATGTTTGTGTGTGTGTGTGTGTGTGTGTGTGTGTGTGTGTGTGTGAGCAGTTTTGAGCGTATGTAGGTAGTTCCAATACTGTTTTACATTTAGGATAAACTGACGCTATGACGTTACCAAAAAAAAAATACCAAATTGATCACCCGATGAATAGTGATCACCGTAGTTATCACCCTATTTATAAGCAAACTATTTATAACCAAATCTGGAGTTTGCCACCAAAGGTACTGAAGAGAACAGAATTTGAAGTTGGAAATTTAATATAATTATGTGGTGATCTACAACTGTGCGATTCCGAAGACATTTCCCACCCCGAACAACACTTTTATGGAATCAGTTGCTGACTTAGGAACCTTCAAGAAAAGAGCGTACTAATTTCTTACAGGTCGGCAACGCATCTGTGATACTCCTGGTGATGCGGATGTCCGTTGGGGTCGGTGATCACTTTTCATCAGGTGACCCACTTGCTCATTTGCCTCCTCACATATAAAAAAAATTCGTTTCACATTTACCACTCAGTATGATTTACTGCACTAGTGGTCTAGTCGTCTAATTTAGATTATAGGTAATTACACTATTGCGAAATGGGTTGGTTACGTCAAACTAAGCACCAAATATGTCAATTTACCACGAAATTGAGTTGCAATTGGACAGAAATTAACGTAATTGACATAAGTTTTCGGTATAATATAGCTAAAAGGCATAGAGGTTTAATTTTAAACCTAAAGGTTTGAAGTTTCAGAAGGTAAGGCAGACGTTTTAACTTTTTTTTGGAACGTAATGAATTATGTCAAGCTTGAAGAAGATAGGGGTTTTGCTGGGCGACCGAACTGAAAATAATGTTATCGTAAAATCCGTAAGAAAAACTGGGTGGAATAAAACCGTTAAATGAGACGTGCGCAAGCGCGACAGTCGTATAATACCTTCCTCTTTCTCCCTCACTCAACCCCGCCAATGCATAGTATATACTCATGAAATATGCCGTACATTAGTCGAAGGAACTTCGTTCCTACCTGGTGTCCCACGACACCATTTTTTTTTTTTTAAAGTTAGTTAACTTTTGCTCGAGGTTTAACATTCTGGCCTCAGGTTGTCAAAGCACCATTACCACCTTTGGTGTCTTCTTACCAGGAAATCCGTCTGCTTGTTTGCCTTCCAATATCATAAAAAAAATGTCTCAAAAGTAGACTTAATTCTGTTATTTCTTTGACATTGTTATTGACCATAATACTTTGAATTTTGTAGTTATTAATATTATTCAAAACAGATATTGGATTTTATTTTTAATTATTTAAAACAACTGTTTAAAACAATTTTAGATTTTGTATAACACTAGTTGCTAAATTACGAAAAACTCTTGCTCACTTAATTTTAATAAAAATCTTCTATTCTATTCTGAAGCTTAGATATATAAAAGGCTTAAATATTCCTTAATAACTGCACAATGTATCTGTAAGCAATGGTGACAAAGTGTATCATGTGGGGCGTGTAGCGAGCGAGTGCCAGCCGCACTGGCACGTACATTCCGGAACTACGACATTACGACTGTAACTAGGCCGACGTTACACAAACCGCACCTCCGCACAATACGCAATAAATATTTCACAACAGCGATCTACCGTTAAGGAATTTTCGTTATTTTATTTAACCCTACTACCAGTACTTTATTAAGGTTACACACTATAACAGGCTTGCTTGTTACTTTTTCTAATCACAAATAAGTACAACGCTAAAACGACTATTTTGTAGATATACGTATCACTACATAGTATAAAATAAGTCGTACTATACACACTACATAGTATAAAGTAAGTCGCTTCCTTTGTCCCTATGTCCCATTTTGTGCTTAAATCTTTAAAACTACGCAACGGTTTTTGATGCAGTTTTTTTAATAGATAAAGTGATTAAAGAGAGAGGTTTATATGTATATTACATAACCGTGCGAAGCCAGGGCGGGCCGCTAGTGTTTATTTAAAAACATATTTAAACAAACAGTTACATTTAACATTTGTTTTTAATTTTTATCATATCAAAATACAAAGAATAATGCACTCATTATGCTTCTGCGGGTACAAAATTTTGGTCGCCAAAGACACAAAAAACTTTATTATTTTTTTTTACCTGGCGCTGTGAACTAAATGCCCTTAATCAAGCATGGTTACTGCATAATATACCCTTAGAACCGAGACGTTTCTTTTATCGAATTATAAAAATCCAAATAAGTACATTACCTATTCTTCTGAGGACAAAACCATGGATGTCGCTTAAAGACACCAAAAATATTTAAGTGTCATTTTGAACCTGTAACGTGTAGGTCCATATTCGAACATGGTTATCGCTCAACTTACCCTTTAAACCGGAACACGACAATGACTAGGCTAATAGTAGAACCACAGATAAAGGTATGGTGTATGAATTAATCCGGACGAGATGCTCTCGGATTATACCACTGAACATTTTTTCAGATTCTGGTAATCGATTTCAGATTCTTATATCTCTTGAGGTACGCATATAGGTACTTTGTGTTTTCCAATTATTTGATGTCATTTTGACTATGGATTCACAAAGTGTCTGATAACGTGAAAAAATTATAACTTAAATTTTATTTTTTATTTATTATAATTAAAAACAAAACTAGTTATTGTCGTTTAAAACTCTGCGCTATCAACCGTTATTATACATCGCGAGGGTTATAGTAAAGTAAATGCCCAGTTTCCCATATAAACGCAAAGCAGTAAGAATTTTCATTCAAAGTTTGGGTTCATTAGGACTACTGTTGAATCTCGATATCATGCGAATTGGAAATCGGAATCGTATATGTCACTTTAGATAAAATAATTTACTATTTACTATTGGCTAAATGGTTAGAATTCGCCAGTATTGTGTTCAAGAGTATCTAAAATGACATATTCGATTCCGATTTCCAATAATGCATGAATCGAGCTTCGAGAGTAACCCTACAGGTACTCTACTACAAAGTTGACCTAGTGTTTGGATTGTTTTTCACAAATTATTTCAAAAGTACGTAGAATCTATAGATTACTAGCTGTCTCGTTTAGCATCGTTCCACCCGCTCAATTTGTATGGGAATTTTTTTTTTCTAGTTTCCTCGCAGGTTTTCCCTTTTTCTTATCTTAATCCTTTTCCTGGGCTTGAACAAATAATTCAAAACATAAATTAGCGAAACTATTATTCTAGACTTTTAGCGAGACTAACGAAAAGCAATTGATTTTTATAGATATGACGTAATAGAAGATAGATATACAGCTTCTTTTTAACACGTACGTAGTTATGCATGAAAAACCATCTGAACACATTGTTTCGTTGTATGGAAAATTAAAACTTTCACTGGCACTATAAGTCGAACATCATTAACTTACAAAAAAAAAGTTTCTTCAGATTGGTAGATGTAACTTTTGCCGTGGTTTACCTTAACAAATCAAAACTACCCCCAAGAAGAGGTGGCATCTACCCCTGAAGTAAAAGTAACCAACGTCATATAGTCATCTTCTTTAAAAATTGCAGAAACTAAATCCAAATTTTTAATTAAAGTACTTGCTGCTTACCGAATTGACCTCTACGTGCTGGAATACTATTGAACTTAAGGAAAAGTGAGCCTATGCTCGCCTTTTACGAGTTGCCTGGCAAGGAAGGCAGATGGTCTATTCTACAAAGGAGCCCGGACCAACACGGGGAAAAAATTCAATTATTAATACATTTACTATCATCAACTATTGTTTCCAGAGATATTGACTTTAGAAGCTAAACTAAAACACAAGTGCATCAAACTTCGACGTGGAAAGTTCTGTTTACAAAATAAGTAATTAAGCTCTGGTTAAGTAGTAAGAGGTTATAGCGTTCTGTATCTGGTTAAGTAGTAAGAGGAGTATAGCGTTTCGCCGAGCCTTGTCTCAACTTCCATCCAACGTCGATAGCCCTTATAGATACCTACTTGCAACTAATTTGATGTAATGAAATAACCGAAGAAAAATATACTTACAGTACTACATTTAAATTATGCGTTTCGGCTTTACATTTTTTACACTTTATGCTTTTATTTTTAAATTGGCTGAGCTAATATAAATTTAAACGAAATGATTGATTACGTAAGAACAACCCTATATATTTATATTTCTTTGATATACATTCGGATTTCCGAAGCTTGACGAATACAGCAGAAGCGCGTAATTTAAATAGTACTACTGTGTTTAATTCGTTATTTGAAAATGTTATTCTTTGTTTTGCAATTTTTTCTATGTATATAATTTAATTTTGTTTCCATACAAAAAAGTCACCTAAAATTTCAAATTTTGTTTTAAACCTGGAATCTTTATTGTTTCTGTTAAACTATATATATAGTTACAAACTCCTGTCGCTACAAGTACATAGATGCTCTTACACAATACACTTCATCCAATACTTTATGTTATGCATCTGCCAACCGGTTTCACTTTTTACTGCATCATCAGGGTTTTGCAACTGGAGACAAATGAATTTACTTTATTTTAACGTTCAGTATTCGGTTATTTATTCCTGACGTTATTCTTTACAATTGGACATTGCCAGACATTGATGTCCACTTTAGTGAAAAAAACTTGCAGTTCTTTTCCCTACTTGTGGTTTGTTTGACATAAACATTTTTTTACTATTTTACTAAGAACTAAATACGGGACGTTTAAATGAAAAATGTTTATTTCCCTTTATTAGAAAACCAATGTATGTAACACAAAACGTAGTGTGAAAAAGACAAATGATATTCAAAAATGTTACATACAATGGATTCCTACTAAGAGCCGCCAATGAAGAGTATAAATTATAATTTACACTATTCATATCTGACACAGGTTTACTTTTTTAAAATTTATTAATATAATATCACTGCGATTTTTATATTTGCAATGCAAATTAATACTTAATAATGTAAGCTCAGTAAAACCGACAATTTTTTTTTTCAAATTATTTTATTACCATCTCGCAATTTCATAACTCCTTTTTTGAAAGATTACGCTGAGATGATCCCACAAACATTTTATTAATACCTCATATGTAGTTTTGAGTTACACTTAACAATGCAAATTTTATGCACGAGTATGTTCATTAATTTCTGGTATAACTCAAAAATCAGTAGAAAAATAAACCTACAAATTATGATCTACTTTTCTAAAAAATAATCGAAATCCGTTCGCTATTGACCTAGTAATCGTAAAAAATAAATAAAATACATACAAAAAAATTAAAAGAAACATGTAGTCGAATTGAGAACCTCCAGTTTCCAGAGTCGGTTAAAAAGTCACAAACCAAATCAATTTAGCTTACATTTGTCATTTATTTATTTCAAGACGTAACAGTAATAGCCTAGTGCTTAAGTACAACTTCTTTAGTTACGAGAGATAAAATGGAAGTTGGGTGGTTGGAAAGTTCAGAAGTTTGCTTTCAGAATACTCTAATTACCTCCACTTGAGATCTTAATATTCCCAGCGCAAATGAACTGCTGCTTCTGATGACACAAATCGATTCCACATAAGTGTGTCAACTTGAGCTTAGACAACATTTGAAGTTGTATGTTAATTAATTTACAGGATTTTAAGACGTATACGTTTTCTTTTGTTAGGTTTTGGCATTCACGTCAGTATTTTGCCATTAGTGAAGTAGAAATTTGCATCAAATTTACCAAAATCGGTATTCAATTGTAATTAGTCATAAGTCATAAGTCGTCAATAACTTATGTGAGGGTCTTGGGTAAAGTGGGTGCCTCATTACTCAACCTCATGTAATTGAGGAATTACGCTAATTTCTTGATGGTTATTTTATTTGTGCACTTTCATTGATCAAAACTGTACAAAAGGCCTCCAAAATTATCTAATTTCACTCAATTTTAACACGAAATTCAATAATCATGGAAAGGCTCGACCATCATTTTGTCTCGATAGCGCCGAAACCCTCATACAAGTACGTTTTAGAAATGAATTTACATAACGTCATGTTTTGCACGCTTTGATCCGTTATAAAAGTATTTAAAGACCATAAGTGTGCCAACTAGAGCATAAGATAAAAATTTAAAGCTGTATGATCTTTGATAACAAACTAAACGTAAGAACTTTGTTAGTGCCAATAACTAAGTAATAACAGTTCCGGTACTAATAAAATAAAAATATATTTCACTGAACTGATGTTTTTAAACCTACTTTTAATAAAAAAGAATAAAACATTCTCGTTATTGGCAGAGAAATCACAAATAACAAACATACAAAAAACAAGGGGTTGCAACTCTGAAAGGGTCGGCAAAAGTGAAAAGTTCATCAAGAAACGTTGTGCATTTTTGATATTTTGGAATAGTTAGAGAATAATCTCATAAGTGATCAGATCAGTGTTAAAAGGCTATCATTTATGTGGTATAATACAGTATTCAGTAATTGATTTTGTTTGAAAACAAAAAGAATATAAATTTAATATCGTTGCGCAACATCTTCAAGCTAGCTGACAGCGAGGCCGCAGGTCGTTGTACCGGCCGGCAAAACGAAAATAAGAGAATGCAATTCAACAACCTACAGTTCTGATTCTCTTCCTACAATTGGTAAGTATAAGTAAAAGAGTAAAAGATTACACAACGTGCACAACACCGCTAATGAAATATTCACTTTAAATACTTAGTCAAACTGTTCTCCGTCCTTTTGAGACGGTTAAAAAAATGAAATGATAACTTTTGAAAATTTACTGTTGTCTTCACTTAATGATTGTTGTTAATATTTGGCAATTTTTGGTTCAGGTAACAATAGGTCATATAATTTACAGTTTCCGTCGTAATTATTAACAATTTTCATCAGCGAAACTGGCAGGCCATAAATAACAATAGTAACATTTTCATACTAAGTACTTATGTAAGAAGCATGAAAGTGTACTATTGAATCTTATTAAGGCCCCATACTTGGTCAGCCAAAAGAGCCCCCGTTCCATGTTTATTATGAAATACTGCGCTCTAAAGTAAACGTCTTAAGCGACAAATCACTATTTTTGACACTATAAAAATAATTTGAAAAAAAGTATAAAAACTGAAACACTTATCATTTAGGTATAGTACTTATCTATGTTTATGTTAAATCTAGTGTCGACATTTTCATAATTGAAGTAGACAGTTGGGTTTTGCTTTCAAAAAAGGGTTAACTTTTTGATTTTTTTCTATCGAGCAAAGTGAAATGTATCGTGTTTTCGAAACACTAGTCTTATAAAGCATATTCATGTTAATCTTGTGTATTTTTTGTGACCAAGATCCATGATTGTTTTGTATGAAAAAAAGATTATACCTACTGCTGACATATTTTAGCGTATATGACCCCTTAATCATGATCATAACAATAGTTCCATTGAATAATTTAGAAATCGAATTTCTGCGAAACAAACTTCGTATATAACTTCAATTACTTAGAAATAAAAATCAAGTTTATTGCTAGAAAACCAAATGTTAACTAACTGAACTTTGTGATCTTTATAGTGGCAGCGCAAATTAAGAACTAAATACGATTGTTGTAAAAAAGTAACAAGATCACTTTAACTGAAGTGCAGTATTTATTTATTCTAAAGTGTAACAACAATAAACAACGTGCAACTTCTTTTGTGCAAGTTACAACTTGCGAAACAAAAAATGGACGTTGAGGATTGTTAAATTTAAAGAGTTGATTTTTATGATACTCAAATTACCTGATCTTGCGATCTTTGCAGTTGCATTAAAAATAAAATAATGAAGCTTAAAAAATGTAATATGAATCTACTGATTTTTTAATTGAGGCCTTTTAAAACTAAACTTACATAACTTTAAAAGAACAAGAAGAGTTTTTTGGGATCTTTTTTAAATTATTTGAATTCCCGTAAGTGCTCCAAATAAAGCTTAAGATAGAATTTAAAGTTGAATGTAAAACGTAAACGTAGGTACTATGTTAGTGTTAATAGTAGTTAGGTACTAGTGTTTAAATGATATTAGATGGACGTTTAATGAATTTAAAAAATATTTCACATAATTATTGAATTTCTATCTCAAAATGTCCTTTATATCATGTACATTGTAGATAACACAAACAGCACTTGTAAAGCTTCAAAATACTTAAATCAACTAGTGTAAAGGAACTATACAAACACGCTCCCATAAATGAAATAGAAATGAAAGGTGTTCTAGAAAAAGTTCTACTACTTCAACTTAATGATCGGGGTAGCTAAAAAAACAAATAAAAGCGATTGTTGTTGAGTATATAAATATAATATAAATATAGTATATTGAGTATATATAAACATAAAACAAAATCAGTTGAATTAAAGTTTGTCTTTCATTTATTTAAAATAACAACACCGCGCTTCAAAGCAACGTCTTTAGTTAGTTTATTGGAGATAAAAAGAAAAAAAATGGGTTGATAGTTCAGGAATTTGCTTTCACAATACTGTAATTACTTGCGATCTTCAAAGTCGCTGTGCAAATGCACTACTTCAACCTGGTGATAGAACGAACTGATTTCACGTGATTGTGCCAACTAGAGCTTAAGACAGAACTTGTGTTTATAAAACTAAACAGCTTTTGTCGGCTTCGCTTGCATTTAAGTCATTAAAAAATATTCTAGATGCTTTCAATACCTCTGTGGTGATTGGTAAAATGTAACAAACTTACGTATATATAAATAAATATCTCACGATAAATCACACAAATTGAATCTAACCTCAAAGTGAGTAAATTATATGCTTGTGTTATGGGTGCTAGTCAAAGATTCTTATACAAAATACTTAAATACCTCTAAGAATGTGTGTACGATTCATGGTAATTGGTAAAGTGTAACAAACAAAAAAAAGTAAGTAAGTATCTTCAATAAGTATATAGTAATGTATACTGTCCTGTGGGATAAAGTTGAGTCCTGAAATTCAGAACTAATCCTAGCTTAAGCTTCAAGAGACTTCAAGAATCATGTAGTCGTAAACGTTATTATTATTAATGTTATAAAAATACATATATTTCATAGCCTTTAAGAATGTGTGTACGATTCATGGTGATTGGTAAAGTGTAACAAACAATAAAAGTAAGGAAGTATCTTCACGCCCATATCTCCGAAGAGGTAGGCAGAGTTAGGTGTAAGTTAGGCTTCAATAGACTTCAAGAAGCATTTAGTCGTAAACGTTATTATTATTAATGTTATAAAAATACATATATTTCATAAGTTTTTTTAAAAAAGCTCCAAGAGACT
>NJDD01002118.1:105690-116321 GCA_002245505.1 Calephelis nemesis
AAGACTACTCAAATGGCATTGGGCAGGACACGTCTGTAGAATGAGTAACAGCAGATGGGCAAAACGCTTAATAGAATGGATACCGAGAGCCATAAAAAGAAGAAGTGGACGACCAATCAAAAGGTGGAATGACGTCTTTAACCAAAGACGGGGACCCTTATGGATGCGAGAGGCACGGGAACGTGACAAATGGAAAGGTTTAGGAGAGGCCTACGCCAGAGAGGCGACTACTACTAGCTAGATTTAAAAAAAAAAATATATTTACTTATAATAAACTTTTTTTAATCAAAAAATAGGATAAGTTAGTTTGAACTATATATAAATACTAAAACGTAAATGTACAAGTAGTAGTAGAAATAAAGGCTATTTTTATTTTATTTTATTTTATTTTTTACTGGTCGTTAAAATAGTTAATGTACCGATAGTTATGAAAAGTAAAACTTTTAAAAGGTAAAAATTGATAAGATTATTAAATTACAGAGTCATTCCACATAGATTCAGGTATTTGTTTATCAATGGTATAATTGTAAATATGTAGGTGGATATAGGTTTTTTGGGTAAGGATGTGCTGCCTTCGCCCACTTGTGTAATATAGAAATACCCGAGCTACATCGATTGACGTCAAGTCTGTACGTTTACTATTCCATCAACATACTGTATGACTCTTAATTAGTTTGACTAAATCATTACCATCGCCCATGCCCATATTAGCACAAAAAAATTACACAAGCTGACCATTAATTGAATTTTGAATGGTCCAGTATGACTTCTCTTTTTTCTTAAATGTTAAGACATATTCGTTTAAAACTACCACTCTTTCTACATAAGTATTCTTCGTGAGAGGTAAGAAATCGTCGAGGTCAACGTTCTTTTATACATCACACGGTAAAAGACTGTGCATATATTTGGCAAGAAATTTTAAACTTCGAAGCGTAGTTCAAAGATGAAAGTTAACAATAGTAACGTTATGCTTAAATAAAATTCGCAATGAAAGTAGCAATATTTGCAACAACAAAATATAACTTTGTATTATCATCTCCTGAGTCACAAATAACCCGATAGATTTTTTGCGATGGCCACACACACAGTTATATCATGAAATACGCCATGGCGCGCACACTGAGATCCACTCTTCTGTCCTGTATTTGATATTTTTATAGCTCTCCATATCATCATGAGTTATTGCTGAGCAATTTGAATATGAAAGGAGGTTTGACAGTTTCATAACGCCCTATAAAGATAGAGAAGGCATACGCCCGCCACTCGAAATTATTACTGCCACGAATATGTAGGCACTTTGGGAATTTAATATCGGAATATAACATCGAAATAAGAAGTGACCGATATTATTCAGTCGATAATGCACTTTCTGTTTCTGTTATAGAGTAACTTTAAATCGCAGGCTAATACTAGTAGTGCTTTAATTACAGTTTGTCATGGAGACTTAACAGTCTCGATTTAATGCTGTCGGGTATTTTATTTGGAAAAAAGTCATATTACATTACTTACTGACTAACTTAAACATTAACTTAACGCTATTAACATATTTTTACATATAACATCTGATTTTATCTTATAAAACAATAAACAGTTACAAGTAAGACAGTTACGGAAATGTAAGTTAAAAATTAATCTTAACTTTACATACATACATACATATCTTCACGCCAAGTCCCTTATGGGGTAGGCAGAGAGTATCGAGTGCCAGACCTCACGATCCTGACAAACCTGTGTTGCTTCCTTCACATTCATTACCCTTTTCATACAAACCCGCCGGTTTCTGAGACTCTTACCACCACTCTCGGATAATATCCGATTGATCTGATCGTGAAATGTCAGCCTTGGTCTCTCCGGGTACCTACATTCATCCACATTCGCATTGTATATCTGCTTTGTCAATCTTTCATCTGTCATTCTTTCCACATGACCGAACCAGCGGAGCATGCCCTTTCGCATTTTAACACCAACACTTTCTTTCAATCCCACTCTTTCTCGGATCTCACTGTTACGAATGCGATCAGCGAGCGTTACACCACAGATTTTCCGTAGTGCTCTCATTTCGACCGCATTTATCCTACTTTCATGATCTTTCTGACATACTCAACTCTTGCTTCCATACAATAACATTGGAATAAGCACAGAATTGTGCAAAACGAGTCTAGCTTTGCGAATCTTAACTTTAAAGCTGGGAAAAAATAAAATAAATAACTTTGAATTAATAAATCAATCAATCATCTTTATTTGCTTTTAGCAGGGTATACATTTGATGTCTTATAATTATTTATAGTACCTACTCCTACTAAACCAATTAATTGGCATGCAAATTACATACTTTTAGCAATTTTATATTATACAGATTATAAACCAAATGAAATCGGAACTGTAAATAAGACAAATATTAATAAAAACTATTCAACATACAATTAAAAATTTCACATGTCAATTTAAGTTTTAAAATAAATTGCGATGTTTTTATCATTATGGTTATAAAGTAATTAATTTAAGAAATAAAATTAATGTAACAAATTATAAAATATAAATAATTACGCTTAATAATAATTAATTTTAATATATTAATTTCAATAATCAATTTGCGAATTCATAAAATAAAATTACGACACGAATACTCAAATGTTTTTGAAAGTATCTTATAAAATATAATCAGAATGCATTAATTTTAAACCAATTTTTAGAAAAATAAGAATGGACAAAAATCTCAGTTACGAAACAGAGTTAAACTAATTGCGAGTGATTGCCTTTTTGAGAATATTTACCAACATAATAATATAGAACAAATTAAGCTTTGGGATGCCATCTTGTTCGTTAAATTGCTTTGCTGATCTTACTAGCAATTATAGCTGATGCTTAATGATCCACGATGCTATGCAACATACTTATAGATAATAAAGCATTTGTGATTCCTTTGTTTCCTATTTTCGTTAAAGATTTTTAACTATCTATAATGTATTAATTTACTCGATGGTCGAATAAAAAAGTTGCCCAAATTAGAACTTCGCTTGCCTTATCCTGGCGCTATAACGTCAGTATTCACCATTGTTTTGTTACGTTGAATGATCCTTAAATTTCCTTGTTAAATTATTGTTAGTAACATATCTTACGAATGCCCTAAACTGAATGCATTCCTTTCTCGTACTGTAATCACCGCCTTGTCAATTCCTATTGCCTCAACTTCAGTACTTGGGATTATTTTTTCCTAATTTGGAGGCCAGGGGGCCGTTAAACGTACCTATCTATACAATAAGCTTAAGATTCCAGCCTAAGGCTTACAGCGGATCAAAAACATATCGTTATATGAAAGCCACGAGAACTTCTAAGCGGCAGGAAATCTTTCAGTTGATAATTTTTCATAGTTTTTCCTGCCACCATAATGATTACGTTGTGTCCAGATATGGAGGGTAGGGTAACCTTAAAGTAAGGATAGACAAAACAGCGACGCACTGGTAACATCCATGATGTCTATAAGCCACATTTTTATCTTACCATCAGAAGACCCGTGTGCTTGTTCGCAGAGCCCTTAACAAAAAACGGGTGTGTTTTATTTTATTTATTTATTTATTCTAAAACAACATCAAAACAAAAGAGGTGTGTTTGAATTTTATCTCAGATAAACTACTTTCAGACCCACAGTTACAAGACTCTTAATTTTGTCTATTAAAATAACCATCACCGTATAAACAATGTGTAATACACGTTTCCCTACACGCTCTTAATTCTCTCCAGCAAATGAAGCTCTCAACTTACGCCATTTGCGCGGCAAAACTTTACTGGAAATTTCTTTCAGTTGAAGTTACGTGAAATTTTGACACCGTTCTGATATTATTATAATCCTTGGTTACTGTTATTTCAGGCAACTTGAATATTTTTCTTACGTTTAAAATTGGATAAATGACACTGCGTAATAAATTCCACATAATAATGACTTTCACTTTATATTTTTGGTCTAATTTTTTGTTTGAAAAGTTTGATGTGTCATAGTGTGTATGTTTATGTGTGTCAGCCTATCGCATCATAATTACTGAACGGATGGACCAATTTTGACGCAGTTTTTTTTTGTTTGAATTTTTAAGATTTTTTCATATTTATTTTACGTGGATCTATACAAAAGTTTTTTGTGATGCGTCTATATAAATTTAAAAACTCACCGGATAGGAACGCGGGCAGTAACTGAGAAGATCAGGCGAAAGAAACTCAGCGGGCTTGTCTTTTTTCTTAAAAAATGTAATTTACAATGTATGTTACATATATAATTGATAGACATTGGTATAAGAGGCAATTAGTCCCAAGCATCTCGGTCTTCTCAATATTGCAAAATCCTAATAACCCTTATCATATAAATTTAATTTAATACTTTTATTAAACTTACTAAATGGTAAGTCTTTTGAATGCTCGAGAAGTTTATTGTTAAAACGTATATGTCGGCGCAACCACATTAGTTCCTCTGAAAAACTAGAATAATTAAGTTAAATAATTTGATGATGTCCAGAAAATAAGTTTATAAACCATCAGTTGATTACTTTGAGTCGATTGCGATGTGAAATTAAGGTTATCATTGTTATTTCGATAATTAGCCTAACGACTTGTAAACACCTGTGCCTGCACGTGCGCCGAGCCTTATAAAAACGGCTGCACTGTAAGCGATAAGGCATTCACGATTCACAAGCCAATGGCAGCACGTCGTTATGCTGCCCGTTAAATAAACGGAGTGTAAAAGTGCTTGTGAAGTTTTTTTTTGAGAACACCCAAAATGAGTCATCATCATGGAAACGACAACAGTGGCGTCAGCAATGATGACGTCACACTTTTTAAAAACACCACGAACGTTCCTAATTCGTCATATACATTAGCAAATGAAAAAATTATTAATTCTGTGGAGACGAGATATATGCACAGCCAGACTGTTTTTAATCTTCGTATTTATGTTATGTATATCACAATTTTTCTTAAACAAATTTACATTTTTATGGACACATAACAATAAGTTTTTAAAAATATTTTTAAAAGTTAAGCAAAAATATAAAAATATTTGTATGCTTTCCAATCTCCTTATAAAAGTATAACATTCAAAAACATTCACGTAGATTCTCATACACAAACACAAAACGAACATTCGCGCAAGCTCCCTGTGCCGACTAAACGAAATAGCAGGCGCAGGCATACATTTTCGCCGCGCCGTAGAAAGAGAGGGGGATACTTCCTCTCCTACGCCGCGCCGGCTGTTTACTCTCCATCCGTCTTACGAATTTTCGATTAGGTCACGTGTCCTAACGCCAGTTTAGAAGTTTTACACCCATTTCAAAAAAAAAGAAGTTTTTACTTCAAATGTATCTGATACTTGGTTCCATTACAAACCAAAAAATACAAAACGTTTCGATATTATCAATATCAGAAACTCTTAGCGTCAAAAGTACTCTAAACTTAATATCCTGTCATCGCTTTTTAATCGGTTTTGCAAGCAAAATTGAAAACGGCCACTAGAAAGTACAGGATAACAAGTTCACAGGACCACGTACAAACACAACGTATCCTAACAGCAAAATTATAATAATTACACTAAGCAGTGATATTGATTGCTAATAATGTAATGCAAGTTGAAAGTAACTGCCCTAATCAGGTGAAATGTTGTAATTTTCCCCTTAATGTACCTAAAAGGCCTGATTGAACTAATTGAATTGTGTTTGTGTTAAGCAAATACTCTCCTGATGTAGATGGCGTTAGGTTTAAGAGCTTTTAGACTTAATCATGAAATGTGTGTTAGGATTGCAAAATGCTAATTTATACTGAAATAAGTATAATCATTAATATTATGATAGATAACACTTGACTAAAGGCCACTTGCACGTTCCTGGGTTATGTATTTAACACTGAGTTAGTGTCTAATCAGGGTTAAGTCACCTTATATTTGACAGTTTAACTCAATATTACATGTAACCCGGAAATGTGCAATTGGGCCTCCGAGATGTAAATAATAATATATATTATATATACATAATTGGAATCTCGGAATCGGCTCCAACGATTTTCATGAAATTTAGTATATAGGGGGTTTCGGGGGCGATAAATCGATCTAGCTAGGAATCATTTTTCCAAATTATTTTTAAATTATAATTTATAATTTCCAAAAAACACAATTTATAAAAAAACAAAAAAAAAATACCGAGCAAAGCTCGGTCATCCAAGTACTGTTAGTATAAAAAAACATAAATTGACTAATCAACGTTTGATAAAATATTTTATCCGCAACGAAAAGACGTATCGGTGTCTGCTAAAATAATTTACTTTAAAATACATATAAAACGAATTCCGAAATTGCTCGCTGCTCTCGGATATATATTTCGCTGATGTGGCTCATGAGGTTGCCAAAGACTAAGATCTGCCTTCTTTCGCAATCCTGCTATTATATATTTACGGTAACACACGAGTACATGAACGTGGTGTACATACGAAATTATCGCAATATATTTCTGGTTTTGACTGACGGGTGTTTCTGTCAGGAGAATTTATGAAATTTTAATTTAATCAGGGATATTGTTAAAATCTACCGTATATGAAATGTAATAAGGTGTAAAGTTTGCTTGTTGTTGGGCAGATAAATTATAGCCAATGAAATGTATACACGTTTTCGTTTTTAACTGAATCCGAAAAAAGAGAAACTTAATGTATATCTTTTTGTATGTTTGTTACGCGATTATTCGGTAAATAATAAACCGATTTTGGTAGTTCTTTTAGAAATATACCTTTAGAAGGTGTCCGAAGGCGTAGAAAGGAATCCGAGGTGGTCCCACATTAATTTTATTATTATTCGACTAGCATTTTTGTGTTAGGTACACTTAATAATGCATAAAATTTTGTCTTTTTTGACGATTTCATCCTTGATAACCTCTTTTAGTATAACTTAATTCTGTTAAAAGGATGATGATGAAATTTATATGGGACAAAATCGGATAAAATTTTTGTTGTACTTAATAATGCAAATATTTTTATCTACCTTGACGACCTCACCCTTGACAACCTCGTATACTTAATATATAACTCAAATCTACTAAGACGATATTGATGATATTTATGTGGAACCATGTCAGGTTCATGAGCTGTGTTTTGAAAAGAGAATTATCAATTCAAGAGGTGTTAGCTAAGGAAATAGTTGTAGTCGGTTTTTGCAATGGTGTATGTAGACAAGGAAACTATAACAATTCTACATACCATGGTTGACCCGTATTTCGTTTTAAATTGAGGTTATTTAAACAATTACTTACTGATGTCATACGTTATATGTTAGTTATATTCTAAGCGTTAATCGTCTTTGAGTTAATTTAGTATACACTAAAACTAGATAGTCTCGGTGTGTACTTTGTGGTCTAGAAGATTTGGTGGTAAGGACTAAGTCCGGTCTCCAGTGCTAGTTCCTATTCTAATTACTAATTAGAATAGGAACTAGCTTTGCTTACTTGTTTGTCATAATTTATTTTGCCATTTTATGATAATATGAATGATTGTATTATTCGTGTGTTGTCCTTTTTAATAAGTACAAGTAGTACATACTATTTCATTGATTTTCATTTCACATTTCGACTGACATTTAAGTTGTAATTTGACATGATTTTGTTTGAATCCACGTTGTGAAAATTGTTGCCATTGTTTGTCATTTACCAATTAATCATTGACCAAATATGTAAGTATTAATCGAATCGTTGGGCGAGAGCTTATCATAAAGCCTAACTCCACCGACCAACCGCGAGCATCGGGTACGATTCTTGAAATGGGCAGGCATTTTTGTTTCTTGTCCTTACTGGCTAGGTATGGCTAGGTTGGTAAAATGCATATAGTTTATTAGGTGCTAGTGTGTTTGGTTTGCTGTTTTTCTTCTTGATGGTTAGTATTAGAAATGGTGGTAGAATATGACAGATAAGGTAAATAATCTCTGTTTAAAATTGTTTGTAATAAATTATAAAAGTACAATATATACAAATCTTTAGTTTGTTCAAATATGTAATCAATTAATTTCTTTAAAAATTAATAAAATATATAATAATATAAATATATGCTTGACTAGGTTTATGATAACTTCCATTTTATTTTCTCATGTTTGTTTTTTAATAAATAGTTACACTATTTATAATTCAACCGCTGAGCTAATTTGGCTGAAAATGAGGAGGAAAGAAGGGGGTAGCTTAAAACCAGGAGATGGGCATAGAATACTTGACATCCCGTTCGACTGCAAGAGAACTAGGAAAAACAACATTTGAAATTTTTGCAAGCAAACTACATTTAGTTTGGATTGGATGGAACGGAGATTGCCAGTACAGTTAGTTGTAAATAAAATAAATGTCCTTAAAAAATTTGATTTAGCCCCAAAAGTAAGCAAATGACATGTTTGAGTCATGGTCATAGTCACAGAAATACTGAAATAGATACCACAACCCAAACACACATTCGTCTATGTTCATCACGCAAATGAATGTCCCCGTCGGGAATCGAACCAAAGCCTCACGGTTACAAATATTTTGTTGTTAAACACCAAAAACTAATTTTGGTTTAGCCTCGACAAACGAAACGTCAAACGTATTTAAGTATATAAAATTGTCAAATAATTTAATTTTTTTATGAAATTCAATGTCATAAAATGTAATTATTTAATATAAAATATGTAATTTAAATATGCAAATAAGTAGACGAATTTACTGATGGTAAGAAATTCACATCGCCTCGAGACACCAAAGGTGGTAATGGTGCATTGCCAACCTGTGGTTTGGGTGTTAGGCCTTAAAGTAAAAGTAAGGTTACCGGTTGCCTACCGGTTACAATTAATATAAAATTAAATATTTCTGGTACAAAATAAACCTCATTAGAAATTGAGATCTAAAGAGTATAAGAAAATAGTGAGGTTAAACTGCAGAATATATAATTTTAGCACTGTAAAACTGCAAAAAACCGACGCAAATTTTATTACTCAGATATTTATATTTATGAGTCTTGAACGAGTCTTCAGTACTTTTTTTACTTTTTCTTTAAGCAGTCCTTTGTATTAATGGTACTGATTAACACTCGTAACACAGACACATAATTTGCTTATTTTTGAAGTTTTTTTTGGACAAGTCACACAATTTGAATCTAAACCCAAAGTAAGCAAATTATATGCTTGTGTTATGGGTGTTGGTCAACGATTCTAATACATAGAAATACCTAAATTGATACCAGAATAAATTTAATAAACACCAAGACCCAGAAATGCAGACATTTAATGTTCATCACACAAATGCATTCCCCGTCGGGAATCGAACTTCGCGGTTGGTCGATGTAGTTAGGCGTGTACGCTAGCCACTCGACGAACGAGGCGGTCAAAAGAAGAAGTGTATTTTGCGTGATTTCTCTAGAAATATTTTATTAGACAAATACTTTAAGCCGGTAAAAATAGCAGCAATGGGAAAGACCAACCTGCAACCCTATATGGAATAAATTTTCTTGCTTTTACGACAGCAAAGTAATTCCATATCTCACAAGATAGTAAATGTTGACCTTGCGTGAGCCAAGCAATACATTCACCTGTATGGACATTTATGTATGAATAGGACAGGTTACGAGGTTTTACCGTAATAAGTTTCAAAATACTTTCTTTACTTAATAAATTTGTCCCTATTTGTTACATTTAATTGGGATTGGATGAAAATATAAATAAATCCTGGTTACACAGAAAAGTGACGCATGTCACTGAGTTTCTGATTTTTACCTATAACTAAACCAAGTTTTGTAAAAAGAGCTTAACGGTTGTATTTTCAAAAGGTAAGACAATTTGATTTTATTACGTATCTTCACGCTCATATGCCACAAGAGGTTGGCAGAGGCACAAACAAGACACTCGAGACTAGCCCTACTTAGTCCCACAATATGATAGGTGGTGAGCCTATCGACAACCGGGCACATAGGTATCGAATTAGGTAGTAAGTATTAAAAAAAATCATCTTCACGCCTATATCCCGGAGGGTAGGCAGAGGCACAACCAGGGCACCCACGACTAACCGAAGGCTCTAAGTCCCACAATGTAATAGGTGGCAAGCCTATCGCCAACCGGGCACATATCCAATCCCGAGCAATATTTTTTTTATTAGAAAATTGGAAAAACCCAATTTTCTTTTTGTTGCCTGGCCCGATATTCGAACCCGGGACCGGACCGAACGGAACCGCTAAACCACTCGTTATCAAACCGAAATTAACAAGTCTTGAACTCACTACAAACGATTTTTTTTATTAAAGTCATACTTTATTTTGTTGTATTTTATTTTGGAAATAACATAAATTGTTCAGTTATATACATTTATTTTTAGCGGGGACTAGCGGAGACGACTTAAGCCACCGATCAACCGTGAAGCTCGGTTTCGACGAGAGCAGATATATATGTGATGAAGATTTAGATGTCTGCATTAATAGGTTTGAGTGCATATTCTTATCTTATCTTATTTTCTAAGCGTTGCGTAAGCGTATGGAGCATTGTCTAAGCTATTCCAAGTCGAGGTTTTGAGTCAAAAAGCTAGACTCGCTTTGCATAATTCTGTGCTTATCAAAACGTTATTGTATGGAAGCGAGAGTTGGGTATGTCAGAAAGATCATGAAAGTAG
>NJDD01002118.1:126116-150436 GCA_002245505.1 Calephelis nemesis
ACAGTATTTATGGCCAGACTAAGTATATATATATATCTGGGTTATAAAAATACGCGTCGTTTAAATTTACTCCTAAACAAATACTATTATTTTTTTTGAAATTGTATTAAACACAAAATTTATTTTGAACTTTATTATTAATAGATACTAGCAGTCTGTTCCAGCTTCGCTCGGGTGGTATTTTTTATCATCAAACTGCACACGGTGTGCAAATTTGATTGAAATCGGTTAATTGTTTAGGAGTCCATCGGGGACAAACAACGTGACACGTAAGTTGAGATTGAGACAAATATTACACACATCACATTGAGAGAAATATTATACTTATAAATAAAATTTATATACATAAAAATGAATCTATATTTTGCATGGTCATCGTTCACGCCTGAACTGATGAACCAATTTTGCGTCATTTTTTTACCGTATTGATAATTGTTACGAGAAGGATCACGTAAGGAGAAAATCGCAAGCAAAACTTATTTTATTTTTTCCCATGTACAAACTGTTAGTAATTTCAAGCGATACAAAGTTCACCGGGTTGGCTAGTAGTATATAAAAGTCGTTAATGAGATTAAATAATCCTGTTAGGAACATCTCATGATAAACAGGAGTATGTAAATACGATAGTTAGCGTATGAACTGAACCAACAAACGGAATAAGCTGTAAGGTAAACATACATAGTTAACTATTATATTAAAAATCTATTGAAAGATAAGTTTAGGTAGGGTAATGTATGTCACGTTATGGATTTAATATTGACACTTATCCTATTTACTTCTTACGTATTTCCTTTACGGACTCGTATCGAATCAGTTTTTAGGGGTCCTCACCTCAAAGGAAAAAACGGAAACCCTTATAGGAACACTTTGTGCTTTTGTCCGTCTGGCAGACCCTTTTTCTCAGGAACGCGTGGAGATATCAAGCTGAAATTTATATCAAATACTCAGGTCTACTGTCTTCCAAGCCAAAGTAATCAAGGTAACTCCGTTTATGCCTCAAATTTCCGCAAAATTTTTAAACCTCGCAAGGGAATCAAAATCTACGGGGTACTTTCTGTGAACTCGGCATTTTAAATTTGGTACGAAGCAATAATAACAGCAAATATAAAGGAAAAATTGTCAATACTGTAATTTTGTTACATACTCTGTATAACAAAATGTCGTGATGGGTGAACTTTTTAGTAATACAGCGTTACTTTCAAAGGACCTGCCAAATTTTCATACAATGGAGTTAAAGCTAACATGAGAAAGTGTTTTATATATTATTGCCAAATTGTGATGTTTACTTTGTCCACGTTAATATTTCGCTTGTTGTCACACTATGTCGTACCTGGTACCAGTCATGACGTCACCAGCGTGCGTATGCGATCGCAGTCGGCGGGAACCAGTTGAATGCTATGTTTACGCTTTAACCATATATTTTGAATTACGCATCGGATAAAAATTATAATTTGTCTATATTTTCAATTAGTAATAACTTCATAAATTTAAATTTATATAAAATTAAATTGTTATCGATTCCTAACCGAAACTCTACCACCTAGTTAGATGTGATGGTAGTGACGGTAAGCCTATGCTAACCTTTTAAGAGATGCCTAGCAAGGCACTGTCTATTCTGTAAAAGAGCCCGGACCAACACAGAAGTTCCGGTCTGAAGTGTATAGTAGTCGGTAGACTTGTACAATAGGCCCTACATCCCGGTTACAAGACAGCGACGCACCTATAACATCTATGTTTCTACAGGCCGCCGCGTTGGTCGAGTAGCTAGCGTACACGCCTAACTATATCGATCAACCGCGAGGCTCGGGTTCGATTCCTGACGGGGGCAGGCATTTGTATGATGAACATTTAGATGTCTGCATTTCCGGGTCTGGGTGTTTATTAAATATATTCTGGTATCTATTTAAGTATTTCTATGTATTAGTATCGTTGACTAATAGTTATGGGTGATAACACAAGCATATAATTTGCTTACTTTGGGGTTAGATTCAATTTGTGTAACTTGTCCAAGGATATTTATTATTATTATAGGCCACTTTTATTTTTCCTAGCACTAGCTACAACAACCACTAGTCTAGCCGTACTATGTACAGGACGTATATTACCAGATGACATCACCCCGGGGTTATACTCGTAAATATCCCGCCGTGATCAGCTCCAGCTGGCGGCGGACATTCATGCAATACTCTTATCACAGGAATTTATGCTACACAACACATACAAAAGTTAAAACGATTCAACGTACACTGAAAACTACCCTAACTGTTACCACAAATTTATCTATACTGCCGCCATAATGTCTATGCTTCCATTCCTCCTTCCTTCCTTCCTGACAAAGGTAGAGTGCTGATAAAATAACTTACGCAAAGTAATTCCCAGTCCCAGGTTGGCAATATTTCAGTACTACCTGTGTATCTGACCATAAGATGAGTTTGTTTGTTTGCTTTTCAACTTGATAAAAGCCAAATTGAACCTAGCCCAAACCAAGCAAATTATATGCTTGTGATATGTTAATAAACACCGAGATACGGAAATGCAGACATCTAAATGTTCATCACACAAATGCCTGCCCCCGTCGGAAATCTAACCCGAGCCTCGCAGTTGGTAGGCGTGGTTAGGTGTGTACGCTAGTCACTCGACCAACGAGCCTTTCTATAAAGAGGCGGTTATATTTTGTCATGAAGAGAGCAGTACAGTAGTACTATTTAAATAAAGCGCCTCGGATATATTCGTCAAGCTTCGAAAATCCGAATGCATTACAAAGATATTTATATAAAGTTGTTATTACACATAATTAATCATTTTGCTTAAATTTAGGCTAACCTGTAGCCTATTTAAAAATAAAAAGTGTCAAGAAGGTTAAAAAGTGTAAAGCCGAAGCGCATAATTTAAATAGTACTTCTGTATGTTTGTTCGCTATCTTAACACATAATACAAGTTAAGAAATTAGTAATCAGTTCTGACAACTTTGAAACTGTGAAAAATAAAAAAACAATAAATTTAAAATCTTTTAATAACCACCGTCAAAACCTACACGCAATATTGGTAAGAGCCATCTCCACTAGCCGGCTTTCAAACAAAAAATCTGCATCGAAATCAATTCATCCGTTTGAAAGTTATGATGCCGTAGCCAGACACATAACATAAACAGACACGTCAAATTTATAATACCCATATTTTTCGTCGAGGATCAAAAATAGTAACGACTTTTGTTAATTATATATCGTAGTTGAGGATGAGGTTATTTTGGTGTTTCTCTTACTGGCTGACTAGATTTAGAGCATTGGTTATTTACGGTACACGAGGAAAAGCTTAATCAATTTTTTTTTGAGTTAATTATTATTATTACTGAACAGTTGTTATCTTTAACATAATATTGAACACCCATTTCCCTTAGTCATCCCGTCACTCATAAAGGGATCCACCAATAATTGTATTTTTTTGTTTGTTCTTAATTTTTGCCAGGAAAAAATTGTAAGTTTAATTTGTTTTTATATGATATTGGAAGGCAAACAAGCAAACGGATTTCCTCAAGTTAAGAAATTCACGCCGCCTAGAGACACCAAAGGTAATAATGGTGCGCTGCCAACCTGATGCCGGGATGTTAGGCCTCAAGCAAAAGTAAGTTTGCCGGCTACCTTACCCTCCGAACCGGAACAAGTCATGACGTTATGACGGCAGGAATAGGTAAGGCGGTGGTACCAATCCGGACAAGTCACTGCTAAACTCTAACTCCTAATCAGATGTCACGGTGTTAGTGACGGTAAACTTATGCTCGCCTTTTACGAGCTGCCTGGCAAGGAAGGCAGATGGTCAATTCTACAAAGGAGCCCGGACCAACACGGGGACCCCGGTTATAAAGTTAAAATCATGTCTGCCAGAACGCTAGTTGCTGCTAGTTTATAATAAACTAGCTGCGCTCCGCGGTTTCACCCGCGTAAGTCCCAATCCCGCGGGAACTCCGGGATAAAAAGTAGCCTATATGTTATTCTGGGTCTTCAGCTACTTACATACCAAATTTCATCGTAATCGGCTTTGTAGTTTTTGCGTGAAAGAGTAACAAACATCCATACATCCATACATCCATACATACAAACTTTCGCATTTATAATATTAATAGGATTAAGATTTGTAATGTTATTAGATGCAATAATTTGTTCGCTCATTAACGTAAATACGTTACTATGAGATACATAAGTTAAACCAAGCAAAATAAATGATTTATCGGAAGCAGACATTTTGAGACCGAATTCAATTTCTATTACGATTTACGCGGACGAAATATGTTATTGTGAATATAATGATTCCTCCAACTCCTTTGAGGCAACAAGTTGATGAAATATTTGCTCAATCGCGTGTGTAATATAGTTTCATTGATTTCGCTTCATCCAAGTCATTCGACTGAAATAACAATAGTCGAAATATAAATACCCATGCCTATTGTTACGAGGCCGGGGACCACAGACTAGTAAGAGAACTACGCGTTCGAGGATCAACTAGAAGAAATTAAATAAACTAGTGGTTGGTACAAAAACACGCTTTTTATTACTATTACTTATTTTCTACTTTTAACTTTGGATTATTTATAATAGCTTGTTTTTTTTTTATTTTAAACTATTGCACGACTCATGATGCGAAGCATCAGAGAGTGCTTTACGATCGAAAAATTTTTTTCGCCTTATTTTGGCAACTATTTTATGTATTATAGCCTTGTTAGTTAAAGGAATCAAGATATTTTGCATACTATTGTCGAGATAATTTCACGGAGATTAATTCTATACTTGCTAAAAAATAATTTAGTGCAATAGAAATTGTCATCGGTCCTCAATAAATCTACAAAGTTTGCACGAAATCTGGCCATTTAAAGTGGGTTAAAATCGCGCCCAAAGAAGTCGGTTACAAACAAACATACATACAAACAAACACACAAACAAAAAACATACAGGTGAAGCTAATAAAAAGCGTGTAAATTAACATCGAGCCCTGCCTTATCGACTGTAGAGAAAAATTATAGAAAATTTTAATTAATTTTCTTACCTTATCGACTATAGATGAAAATTATATAAATTAACCAAAATCATATTTTGCAAATTGAAAAATGGAATAATTTCATCAAATTTTGTATTGTCATCGGCCCTGAATAAATCTACAAAGATTGAACGAAATCGCGCCCAAAGAAGTCGGTTACTAACATACAAACAAACATACAGGTGAAGCTAATAAAAAGCGTGTAAAAATTAAGGTTGTAACGTGAGTATAAAAGTATAGTAGTACTATTTAAATTATACGCTTCGGCTATATTTGTCAAGCTTCGGAAATCCGAATGTATTTTAAAGATATCTTATATAGAGTTGTTATTACATAAATAATAATTCCGCTTGAGTTTAGGTCAGCCAATTTAAAAATAAAAGTATAAATTGCATTAAAAGTAAAAAGTGTAAAGCCGAAGCGCATAATTTAAATAGTAGTACTATTCACTATCTCCATAGTCTTATAGGTCAATTTTAACATAATTTAGGAATCCCAATCCAAGAATAAAGTGAACCATTCCACCAAGACGTAAACGTACTTATCAAGGCAAATAGGATGTTCGAGTGATGGCTGATTTCTTCTGGGGAATAATGCGCCACTATAAACGAGACTTACGCATTATTGAGGTTTTTAAAATAAAAAAATAGGAGGCGCTACTAATTTACTGACTTATAAAGTGGGCATTAGACGAAAAGAGCAGTTTTCGGCAACGCATCTGTGATACTCTTGGTGTTGCACAGGTCCGTGGGCGGCGGTGATCACTTTCCACCAGGTGACCCACTTGCTCGTTTGCCTCCTCTTCTATAAAAAAAGTGTTTGGGAACCTCTGCGTTATACTGTAACCACTTCTCCCAAAATTAGGATTACACCTTACAAAATTAGAATAAGAACGGGCAAAACCAATGGAAACTACTAGTATGGTTAAACGTCATTCCCTTGGTAATGGAATACCCGTCGCGTATACAAAAGGAACGAGCCATTAATCTTTCCACTGTGATTGCGGTATCTAATAATTCACAGGGACGACATCATTTAATAATTCCTCACTAAAATTGTGAACAATGTCCTAAATGGGAATTGTCTAGTGGTCGCCCGTTGGTCGAAATTCGACCATAATACATTTTAATATCTTTTTCATAAGAACTCCACCTTCATTTCTTAAGACCAACTACTTTGTTTCCAAACTTTTTAGTGCGCCATCTGTGTTATATACATGTGTGTATATTTTATATAATAAAGCTCACAGACATACAAATATATATACATATATATATTTGTTTGTGTGTGTCAAATGTATGGTAGTGTGGGTAATGTTTTATTTATGGATTTAATGTACTTTATAAGCATTATTATGGAAAAATATTAGCGTTCTGGACTTCTCCTACACATAAGCTATAAGTATGCCAAATTCTATGCTCTTCCGTCCGCGCAAAGTTTTGGCATCACGTATTAATATTATACAATGAAGCATGCCAGCGCTGTATTAATTATAAGTTATCTTCAAGCCGTGCTTCAAATGAGATACGAAATAGGCTCTATAGTCTAGCGAGCTAGGTGTTGGACTTGACTTTATGAGGTCCCGGATTTGAGTTTTCACTATTTTTTAATAAAAAAAATCCTGGTTGTGCATTTGCCTTCCTCTTCGGAGATATGGGAGTAAAAAATTCTTTAAAATAAAAAGAATTTTTACATAAGTATTAACACAGGCAAAGAAGTGAGCTAAGACTAGTGATAATCTTAAATTACTGTCGAGACCGCCTATAGGTACATGAATTAATAGCTACAACTACTCCACGACGGGAGAGGAGCCTACAAGCGTTAAGAGCTCTTCATATCCTGAGCATCATACCCTTCATTTCTGTAGTTTGCTTGTGAAGTGCAAATCCAAGGCGCTGTGTTCCTGTTGTATATCTACCTACCTATTCGTAAATAGTATAATACACATAGTTTTTGACGGGAATATTCATAACTTCTAGTCCCAGGTCCAATTTGTATACCATAGTAGTTTGCAACGGAAAAATAACATAAAATTTTAAACATACCGGACGAGTGTTTAATAATTTAGTATCTTCACGCCCATATCCCCGAAGAGGTAGGCAGAGGCACAACCACCCACCCACAGTCGTGGGTTAGACAGTTCGACTAGTCAGTCGAAGACACTAAGTCCCACAATGTGAAAGGTGACAAGCCTATCGCCAACCGGGCACATTTCCAGTCCCGAGCAACGTTTTTTTTATTAGAAAATTAGAAAAATCCAATTTTCTTTTTGTTGCCCGACCCGGGATTCGAACCTGGGACCTCAAGCAGTCAAGTTCAACAACTGAACCGCTAGACCACAGAGGCGACAAATTTGTCTGTCTGTGCTTAAATTTAATAATTTAAGCACAGTATAACTGCAAAACATCGACTTTTATTCCAAGAACACTTGTTTTCTTAGAGAGCTTCCTTACACGCGTTCAGGTTGTGTTGTAAAATTTAAAATCTTGTTTGTCTAGTTTAATTGCAGTATTTCCTATTTTCTATTCTTTCAAGCCTTTTATATTTTTTCACAAATGATTTGCAATCAAAACAAGCCTCATCGGCCCCGTGGTTTTGTACATGGCTACATTATTTTATTAGGAACTAGCTGTTGTCCGCGGCGTTGCCCGCTTGGTTAGTAGTCCCACAGGAACATTTTTCTTGATAAAAACTGTTAATCATGTTACCTTCTAAGTGTGTGCCAAATTTCATGAAAATCGGTTCAGAAGTTTTGCGTGAAGGAGAAACAAACAAAATGACATATAATCTTTCGCATTTTTAATATTAGTAGGATGTATATGGCAATTTTAAATAGACCAACTGGAGTGTGGATTTGGCTCCAAAAAACAGCGAATCATCAAAATTGATTCATCCGGGAAAAATTTATACACTCTCTCTCTCTCTTTCTCTCTCACACTTACACACTCACACTCACACATATTCACACTCACACACACACACACACACACACACACACACACACACACACACACACACAAACTATAATATAGCACTTTCAAAGGAATTAAAAATTTGTCGGCATCAGAAAATAAAGTAAAAGTAAGAAAGGATTATATTAACTCGACAAGGCTTTTTGCGCGTCCTTAATAGCGATAAATGTTTAAATGAGCCATAACAATACCTATTATTAAAATAATCCCTGACCAGAATTCTTTTTATCTTGAAATGAGACAATGACATGTTTTTTAAAAAATATCCATGCTCGACGCACATGTGATTGATTGCAATAATTGAAGTAAAGCTGGAATTGGATTGAAGCATAAACAGTGCGTACTTGAAAAGTGCATGAACTTCAAGCTAGCGTAGGGTGCTCTACACTGACGTAGAGTCGTCAGCGGCCGCATTGCTACGACGTAGCTCTTGCGTAGAACACAACTTTGCCAATTGCCAAAATTTTGCCTAGCGTCGAGTTACGCTTTTCTTTAAATTATGAACATTTGAAATGATGATGAAACATTTTTGTGCATCATGTCGCTCAAACTTATTCTCAACTTCGCAAGATGATGTTGTATTTGAAAGTAATTTATAGGAAATAAATAAACTACGGATCACTTTAAAACGATATGCCAATGACAAAAATGTTAATCAACGATACTATGGCGATATCACCTCTGTGGTCCAGCGGTCCGGGTGTTGGGCTTGACTGCATGAGGTCTCGGGTTCGAATCCCGGGTCGGCCAACAAAAAGAAAGTTAGATTTTTTCAATTTTCAAATAAAAAAAATGTTTGTCGGGATTGGAAATGTGCCCGGTTGGCGATAGGCTTGCCACCTATCACATTGTAGGACCTAGTGTCTTCGGCTAGTCGTGGGTGCCCTGGTTGTGCCTCTGCCTACCTCTTCAGGGAAATGGGCGTGAAGATTCTTTTTCAACGATACTAGTATACTGAAATAGGTACACCAGATTAAAATAAATAGAATAGAAACCCAGAATAAAAGAATAAACACCCAGACCCAAAAATACACTCATATATGCTCATCACACAAATGTCGGATTCTCTGGTAAATCGATTATAGTAATTCTGTTTAAGTATTTCTGCGTATTAGTACCGTTGACTAGCACCCAAAACACGAACATGTTTTGATTATTACGGGAATAATCAAATAAGTGATTTCTCCATAGGTGTTTTATAAAAATGTACTGTTTTGGCTTCGCACGGATGGTAATTTTTTGGTCATAAATTAAGATGAAGGCTATCCTATCTTTCAAGTTGGATCAAACTGTACACGGTGTACAAATTTGATTGAAATCAGTTAAGTTGTTTAGGATTCCATCGCGGACAAACAACGTGACACGTAATTTATATATATTAAGATGTAGGTATTAACAGACAAGTATGTGGAACAACATCTTTTAATACATTATGCTTATGTACATATTGTCTAACAAATGAGCGGTGTTGTGCAGATTCATTACATTTTGCTCAGTAGGTAGATAGTTCTTTTTAACAAGAGTAATCATATTTAATAACCTTAATAACCTTACCTAACAATACACACTTGTGACATTCTGGAAGTCTAAAGTAAAAGAAAATAAGGAAAAGTTAACATATCAAATGACAGGAATATTTCCTTTTTCATATTTGGTTGAAGATACAATAATCTTCAATACATTTTAAGTAAAATATGACGGCCTAAAGTGACACAAATAGGCTACTTTGGGAACGTTCGGTTCCCTCGTAACTTATCATTACTTATCAATTACCGTGTAAGCTGCTGCCACAAATTCAACCTGATCAATACGTACAGTGGCTGGTGTATTCGTACATCTGTTTTTACGAAATATTGAATGTTAGTTAAATAAATAATAAATATCTCTGGACAAGTTACACAAATTGAATCTAACCCCAAAGTAAGCAAATTATGTGTGTGTTATATTGCGTTATGGGTGTTCGTCAACGATACTAATACATAGAAATACTTAAATAGATACCAGAATAAATTTAATCATCACTCAGACCCGGAAATGCAGACATCCAAATATCCATCACACAAATGCCTGCCCCCGTCGGGAATCAAACCCGAGCCTCGCAGTTGATCGGTGTAGTTAGGCGTGTAAGCTAGCCACTCGACCAACGAGGCGGTCAACTTTATATTTTAGCTTCATACAAACATTTATTACTTTGCGAGCATCAGCATCATAATTTATTTGTTGTTAGCACTTGTATTTTGAAGTATCATGTCTATAGATCTGGATTTCTCCAGAAAACTGTGCAAACTACATGTCTGGGTTTCTTAAGAGCTTATCAAGGCTTAGACGCGCCCTCTTCATTAAATAAGCCTTCTCTTGGTCCCTATTTGCGATGTGGTTTGCGGTGCACTTGTACATTTTATTGACGAAGGAATGTAACGACCACATTTGCCGCTTCTGGAACAAGTTGTTTTATAGAATAGACACCCACCAAGGGCGGAATTTTAGGAATTCTACCCCAAAGAGAAAGAAATAGGGGTTGAAAATTTGTAAGAAAAGACCGTCATTTTTCAAGTTAGAAACATGAAACTTTATTTTGGGCTACTCGTTAAAAATGAGTAAAACGTAAAAAATGAGTAAATACGTATTAAAGCGTCTTCGGAAATTCTGCCCCTAAAGGGGTGAAATCGGGGTGGAAAATTTGTTTCACACAAATTTTCCACCCCGTAATAATAGGGAAACACAAGTTTCCCTATTATTACGGGCTCACAGCCCAATAATAGGGAAACACAAGTTTCCCTATTATTGGGCTGTGAGCAATAAATATATTAATTCCACGCGAGCAAAGCCGTTAACAGCTACGAGTAGTATATTATAAAAATGTCTTTGACGTTAGCTGTGCGATATCGTTATTATTATCAACACGACAGTGATAGTACCCTTAGTCGGTAAGCTAGTGCGTTACTTTGCACATACCGTGCTCTCTCTGATTAATCCAGATGAGGAAAAAACAACAGGGCATCGCTACAAACTTTATCACACATTTTAATCCTACAGAATATTATAAAACCTTTGTCAAAACTTGAATTTTTCACCTTTATTTTATGCTACATTAAATATTCAGAATAATACTACGAATATAGACTTAAAGTTAAATGATTACTAAGTAAACGAATCTCTTTAAAGTATTTTATGAAATAAAAATCATTTGGGGGAAATAAAACTCACGCACAGCTGGTTACTGCCTAATAAAATTTAATGAAGAAAAAATATTGACTTAAAGACTGGCGAGCTTACTACACAGGTAAAGCTTTTTAATAACCAATCGGTTTCGACTTTCGGTTTCAGCTTCAGCGATTGCAATTTATATCAGCAGATAAAATTCTAAAAATGTCTTGGTCAGATTTGCATTCCAAACTTAATGAGCTATCGCCTCTGTTTGTGAATTCTCAGAAAACGGTTTTTTCCAGAAATCTTACTTCTCGATATGACTTATTACGCGCTAGAAAAACATTTAATTTTTATGTATGTATAAGACTCACTTATTGAAATCAAAGTCGGTTTTTCGCGCTTAAATTATGTTTTTGAAAGAAGCGTGTACTAATATGGGACAAAAATACATGAAATATAGTAAGAAACGTCCGAAGTCCGAACAAGCTTGTCTAAACGTTTAAGAAGTGTGCTATTTGTGAAAGAAATCGTTATTACATAGTTCATTTCAAGCTGAGTCTGCACTTGGTCACTGCTTATACCGAATATGCATGTGTAACATTCAACCTCGGTTGAAATCTCTTTCGCCAGCGTTTTCTTGGTCAGCGTTTTTAAACTTATTCCTCATCACACTTATTCTTATGTGGTGACTTCTAAGTTGGTAATTTTAGGGTACCGTATCCAAAGATATTTTCCATTCCTCTATCGAACTTTCAAGTGTCTTTGTCCAAAATCGTTCAGGATTGTTACCGTAGCAGGCACCAATGTCATTAGACAAAATTGTTTCGATGGCGTTATGCTACTTGCGATCGTGAACTATTAAAAAACAAACTAGTTTTTTTTTTTAATTCAAAGGTATCTTATTCAAAATTTATAAAGTTATATATAAAATTGAAACATAAGAAAACGTACACTTTGCATAAAGTAAGTAGTTTTAGATGTAACAAATAGCTAGTATTTTATTTATGCACCTCTACTACATAAATATAAACGGCGTGACGGTTTTTTATGTACCAACCAATTACTAAGTTTATTAGTACTTATACAATTATTCACATGAATTCGTTTACAAACGGTCAAATCATGCTAATTAGACTAATTGTCTGATTTTAATACGATTAGCAATTCAATTATGTCAACCAAAAATCCTATTTTAGCAATACACACTAGACTTTAATTTATTATGTTTCGTTTCCATCAACAATTCAATTCAAAACAATACTCGAATTTATCCAAAATTAATACTAATACTATAAATGTGAAAATATTGTTTTTTGTATAACCTTATTTGGCGTCGCAATGGGGTTCCGTTATTGTATGATTCTGATGTATGGAGATAGCGAAGAGTGACATAGACTATTTCTTTCTTAAATACATATACAATTTATTTACAAACACAATACAATATAATACAATAATTCTTTACTGTGCACCAAATACAGAGAAATTACAAATACATCAAATAAAACTTAAATTATAAGATACACAAAGGCGGCCTTATCGCCAAGTCAGCGATCTCTTCCAGGCAACCTTCGAGTATGGAACAAGATATAGCGGACTACTGTGTAATGGTGCTCTTAAAAATGTAAAATAAACACACTTTCCACAATACATTTTTTATTTTTTATTTTTATGGTGTAGCCAACCGGTTTCGCTATACAAGCATCATCAAGGCTATATAACAATGCTATGATATATATATATAATATATATATGAAGATGCTTGTATAGCGAAACCGGTTGGCTAAACAATAAAAATTTTTTTATTTTCAAGTTTAGTTAATATATTGTTTCTAGAATGGAATTCCACCAATCACCAACGATAAGAAGTATAGAAACTAAATACATATAAAGGAGCACCCGCGAAATAGCTTTGTAACTTTAATATACTGGCGTGACCGAGTGCAACATCTAATATAGCAAATTATGCCTATTTAAAAATTCAAATTCAAATGCAATATTATCTTTATTTACCTGCAAAAAGCACTTGTGACACTTCTTTATAAATCACCACCGGATCTTAACGTCGCCTCACACTCAGAAGATCGGGCAAGAAACTCCGCGGGCTTCTTTTCCTTATTTTAAATAGGTATGTATACAATAATTAATGTGATGATACATTATATTTATAGAAGTTTGGCATTAGGAGCAATTAATCCCAAGTTTTCTTATCAGTTAAATATTCAGCAATGGTATAACAACCCTTTTCATTTAATTTCCATTTAACACATTTGTTAATTTTAAGTTCTTTCATATAATTAGGATGCTTATTTTATATGTATTATTCGGATACATTATCGACGCTGAAACATACTCTATTAAAAAAATTGGTTTAGGGACAAAAAGCAAAAAGTGCCTTCACGCCCATTTCTAGAAGAAGTAGGCAGAGGCACAACCAGGGCACCCACGACTAACCGAAGATACTAAGTCCCACAATGTGATAGGTGGCAAGCCTATCGCCAACCGGGCACATATCTTATCCCGAGCAACATTTTTTTACTAGAAAATTGAAAAAACCCAATTTTCTTTTAATTGCTTGATCCGGGATTTGAACTCGAGACCTCATGCAGTCAAGTCCAACAACTGAACCGCTAGACCACAGACCACGTCACACAAAATACAAAAAAAGGAATGATAACATTAACTCCGGGACTAGGGGATATTACAAAGTGAAGGTTGCAACATTACAATAAATAATTACTAATGGTGACTATTTCCATATAATCGCTGACTGTTATTTCATACAAAATGGTTGCCTGGAACAGGTCACTGATTTGGCGATATGGTCGCCTTTGTGAGTCATTAATTTTTCTTCGTAAATATTACATTTATTATTAGTTATGACTGTAATTTCTTAACATTTTGGGCGCAGTTAAGAGTTATTGCAATAATCGTGATCTACATAACTAATAACATAAATGCGAAAGTATGTTTTTTTGTCTTTATTTCACGTAGCAATGACACGGTGTTATGTTTTTTTATAAGTAGAGATAATTAGAAGGCTGGAGAGTTATATAAGCTACTATTATCCAGATAACTAAACGGATTATCGCGGAAGCGCTATAATATAACTTTTGTATGCAAATGTAGCCACGGCTACATCTATTGCTTTACAATTATATTAAATTAGTGATCTTCAACATTTCGCTGACTAACTGAAACCATCAAAGCCAGCCGCACCACTTTTATTCTTCTCAATACAATAATATTTATACCGTAAATATGTAGAGGGATCTTCTCTTTTTAATATACAGGTATAAGTTACGTGTCACGTTGTTTGTCAGCGATGAACTCCTAACCAACTTAGCCTTTTTTTATAAAATTTGCACACCTTGTTCAGTTTGATAAATCTTAAAAGATAGCTTACATCTCATTTTATCGCAAGCGAAGCTTCATGAAACAGCTAGTACCTCCTATACAACCATTAGTTGCTCTGAGGCTAATATTGACAACTACTCATATTATGGGCTCAATCTTCTGGAGCCAGCATTTGTATTAAATTGTAAGAATTTTTTGTACAAACCTTAAGACCATATTTCTTTTCGTGGTCAGTTGTGTTTATTTGAAAGCCTGGCCAACTGCTCTCAGAACGAAATGTTTATGATTTTATTGGGTCTCGGTAATAGTACTGTCTAGGGTGGTATGAAATGTAAACAGTCAATGATTTGGAGTCAATAAATTCTTTTACACTCTCTACAAAATTACAGTTAGTAAAAAGAGTAAGTATCTTCACGCCCACACCCCCGAAGAAGTAGGCAGAGGCACAACAAAGGCACCTACGACTAGCCTAGACTAACTTCGGTATTTTTATAACACGGATAACATTGGTTCAAGATATCTGTAGAGATAATAAATATCAGACAAATAACTGGATAATTATCCCATTTTCCTTGTAAGGTTAAAGTTGCTGTGGAAGGATCATGGTAGTAAAAAGAATTTGTGTTTATCCTTATAACATATAAAATACTTCAATGACTCTTTGATTTCCAGAAAACTATTTTGTTATTTACATGCGACGAATGTACAGATCAAAGTGTAAAAGGCTAATCAGTGTTAAATCAATCAGTGTGACTGATCACGTAGAGAAAACTAATCAATACACGAAAAAGGTCAAGTGAGGGATCACGACCCTTTGTGTGGACGGAACAAAATAGATTCCTTTCAATTTCATCTAATGTTTTATTCTTTAATCAGAATTATGAATATACTGTGCGTGTCTATTGTTTCTTGGAACTATTGTTTGGTATAGTTGTTTCTTGTGTTTGATTATGATAAAATTATTTCACAAGATGATAGAGTACTGCGACGAAAACACCGGTTTGGAACAACACAACAACACACAACAAAGAACACAACAACACAAAACTGTTGTTTGAAAACAACAGTTCCACCTTCACATCGCTACAACATCAAGCTCGTCACTGTCATGTTCCGGCTCAGTTCAGTTAGTTAATTTACTTCCGAGAGAAGCCTAGCATCTTAGTCTCAGTTTGGCAACCAGACGTTGTCATTTGTCGACTTTGAAGTTTGATGTCTATAGGCTACGAGTATATCTTGCAGTCTAAAAATCGGTACTTCTAATTTTACCCTCAATCCCATAAAAACCTTACATCCCATAAAGACACTAATAACAACACTTTCACCATTAAAGTGTCAGGTCTCAAGAAACAGACAGAAGACTTAAAATGAGTTTACGGCTTGTCAAGTTTGCTATACTCGCTACCGTCTCTGTAAATTATTTGTATGAAAACTTTGAACAGCGCCTCTATTGGTAACTACGAGAAACAAATTTTTAGACCAAGTGTCATATATTTCTATGATAATGGAAGGCAAACAAGCAGACGGATTTCCTGATGGTAAGAAATTCACGCCGCCTAGAGACACCAAAGGTGGTAATGGTGCGTTGTCAACCTGAGACCGGGATGTAAGGCCTCGAGCAAAAGTAAGTTTACCGGCTACCTTACCCTCCAAACCGGAAAACGTCATGACATTGTGGCGGCAGGAATAGGTAAGGCGGTGGTACCAATCCGGGTGAGTCGCTGCGAAACTCTACCACCTAGTTTTCGACAGGTAACTTACCGAATGTAATCTATACCAACTCATGGTAAAGGCTCTAGTCCTTCATTTTACAAGGCTTCACTATACAAACATAAAATTAACATTTCGCGATCGCAAAGACAGACTTGTAGCACAAATATTCTTTAAAACAAAAAATTACCTAAGGTAAAAGGACAACAACAAGAAAATCAAAAGTTAAAAGTAAAAAGAGCTCAGCTGTTTCTCAAACCAAAGGGTTATTATACACTTCTGCATCTGTCTATCCCAAGAACATTTACACTTTTAATACTAAGTAGAAAATGACGTGTAGCTGATGTCCCTTTTTGCGTTGTCATGCGTATACAATTAAATACACAAAAACAAAAAAAATACAATAGAAAAAGCTCTATACATGAGAACGTTATATATTTCTTATTTGTTTACTTAAATTGTTAACTAGGAGTTGCTATGATACAACATGAGCGAAATCATATCCATTCCTGCTTCTTCTGAGTATCACATTTGTACTTCGTAATAAAATGCAATAAATCATTTCAGTTTCGAGAACTTTTCAATCAAATGGACTTATTAGAAATTAATTTGGGACCGGATTGCTTTCGAGGTAATGTAGCAATTTAGCTGATCATATTCCATGAAATATTCAACTGACAACTGAATACTAACGAGGGTTATTTTACTGCAGCAATATCGATAAAGGCAGCGCCTTATCTAGCGCCCTGTACCACTGTCAATAGAGTTTCAACTGTATGAAGTATACGAGAAAAGAGCACGCAGAAAGTTAGCCAGTAATCGCTTTTATTAACTCACTCCTCATATACCTACCTCTTGATATAAGCTCGCTTAGTTTGAGGACCATAGTTAAAATTAACATTTTCTCAGCATTATACATACTCATAAAGTACATATATGTTTATATTTTTTATGTTTTCGATGTAAATAAAGTAATTATTATTTCATTTCTCATACCAAATTTTCCAACCTCTTTTAATTAAATTATTAAATGAAATGTTTGAATATCTTATTAAATTTGAAGTGTACAAAAACTGACGGTCAATGTGCCTATCAAGTTTTTTATTCATTAAAATACATTAGTAACTACATTGAGCATAGGGTACTATGCTCTAGGTTTATGTTGGTGTAACAACGATGACCATACCAACAAATATAGAAGCAGGTTTGCTGTCACAAAAATTAAAATAAATATAAAGTTCTAACATATTTATTGCTTAACATGGAATACAGTTTTCGAACTTCAAAAAGGCTTTCATGCGTTGCTACTTATTAAGTACGGAGGGGTCAGTCTGTTCGGTCTGTGCATACAATACATTCAATATGTATAAAATACTAGCAGTTTCACGCAGCTTCGCCTGCGTAACTTGGCTTCTACTATACCGATTTGGATGAAACAAAGCCTATGTCACTGGTGGATAATGTAGCTTTCGAATGGTGAAAGAATTTTTAAAATCGGTCCAGTAGTTTTTGAGCCTATTCATTACAACCAAACTATCAAACAAAGTTTTCCTCTTTGTAATATTAGTATGAAGTATGATAACAATTACTGACGCCATGCAATCTGTGTACCAAATACAGAGAGAAATATTCGGTCGTGTATCGATAGTAATTCGCTGAAAGCGAGCCGGTTGATCAATGGTAGTGACACAAATACATCGTTAATAATTGTGTCGTGTATGAATTTTATATTTAAAATTAATATGCAATGTCTATACAAGGTTACTCTCAAAGGACCGGCTAAATTTTAATGCACCAGAGTTAAGGCTAAAATTATAATGCATTTTAAATGTTTTTGCCAAATTGATTTATTCCCTTTTATAAGCATTCGTTTAAAATAGTCCGCGTTAATACTTCACTTGTTGTCACGCTAAGTCGTACCTAGTACGAGTCATAACGTCACCAGCCCGCGCATGCGATTCCGATCGATGGGAAACAGTTGAATGCTTTGTTTACGCTGTAATCCTACATTTTTAAATTTTGTTTGGAACAAAAATTGTAATTCAAATGTTTTTTGTTTTGAATTACTTCCGAGATTTAAAATGTTATCGATTCCCAACCCTTTCTCAAAATTTGGCTGGTCTTTGAAAAATTTAATCCTGTATATTTGTATTAATATCGTATTCAATTTGTAAAATTCATTTTGTATTCAAAGTAGCGATTAGTGACCCGATTACTCGGCCAATAACTAACCTGTTTTGATGTTTCTTTTTTGACAAGTAGGACATAAATCCGAGGCAGCCCCAAATTAATTTTGTGAGGATCCAACTTGTGACTTTAAATATTTTAATAAGTTCAACTTATATGAAATTACACATTTTTAAGTATAACTCAAAAGTGCTAATGAGAATGTTCCGCAAAAATTATTAAAGTAATAAAATAATTAAAATCGATTGTTTTGCAATTTTATTGCACTTAAATTATTTATAACGGAATGAGAAGGCAGCAGACGGATCTTCTCATAGTAACAAATATGTGCAAAATACACCTAAAGAAAGACAATAGTACGTTTTCGATCCAACGCTGATGTTTAAAGCCTTTTAGATTTAGACTGCCGTCGCCAATTGCCAAAAACAGGCATTATAGATTCGACATGTTAAATAACAGTCATAGCAGCGTCTAATAAATTTATTTAATTAAACAATTAATTTCAAAATAATCAATTGGTGTGACTCTAACGGGTCGTTAATTGTGGAGTGTGTGATTTTTGCACATCGAAAGACGTTCAATACTATATAGCTAATTAAGTACGAAGCGGGCAATCTGTATCTGTTCACACTACACTGTGTATTCAATGTAGCGACTACCGATGCCATGCAGCGTGTTCGCTGTATCGAGTATATTGAGAACAATATTCGGTCGTGTATCGATAGTAATTGGCTGGGAGCGGACCGATCGATCGGTCGGAGTGACACAAATATCTCGTTCATTGTGCAATCACCCTTAGTAATCCACTATCGACCTAATTGTTTTTTTTCTAATGACTCTTATTGGTATCAATTATACCGATCCATTACATGTTTACTTCATTTATTACTATAGTTAAGTGAGTGGATACGAATAATCGTTTCGTTTTTAGTCGTAAAATAAATGTAACGGTTTATAGATACACTGTATAGTGAACAAACTGACTATTGTGATGGTTAAACATTACTAACTTAATAACTGTAGACATTATAGTTGTTACTGATAAGTCACTATTTTTGAAGTGAAAACTTCTTTAGCGGCGTTGCGCACTTTTTTTGGAATGGGTAAAAACTTCTAAACTCGCGTCAGATCGTCAGAACGTAAGACGGTGCACTGCGCATGCACGAATAAGACGGCGCGAGATCTAAAATAAAACGTAGATTCATTGCTGTTTTTGTATTGCTTAGATATTTCCAAAGAGCATAGGATGCGCAATGGATAATACGCCGCAATATGCCTACCATTACATTCTCTTAGATAGCAGATATGTATAATATCCACAAACATTGCTCTATTTGTTCCATCTTGAAAATAAGCTTTATGTGTAGACGAACAATGTTCGATGAGTTTTTGTTAAGCCAAACGCAGGTAATTGATATGACAATAATAATTGTGCATAAATGATAGTACTTTCATACTGATAGTTAAAGCAATTCATTAAAAAATTATTCCCTAAACATTCCAAAATATCAAAAATGCACAACGTTAATATTCAAGTTTTCACATCTGCAGGCACTTCAGGAGTGAAACCCTTCTTTGTTTTAAGTTAGTTGTTAGCTTACCTACTTTTTCGGTCGTAATGATTAGGCACGAGAAAAAAATGCACAACGTTAATATTCAAGTTTTCACTTCTGCAGGCACTCAAGGAGTGCAACCCGTCTTTGTTTTAGGTTAGTTGTTAGCTTACCTACTTTTTCGGTCGTAATGATTAGGCAAGAGAAAAAAGTTAAGGTGTATTTTATATTGTTGAAAAGATAATCATACGCTTCCTATCTTAAATCAAATATTCGTATTGTTTTGTCTTACATAATTCACACTTTGCATTAAATAGATTAAAGTACAACGAAATGTTGTAAAATAAGACAATAGCAAAAAGCTCTTGAAATAAGTTTACTTTTTGTTCGCCGTGCCCGAAGCAATCTCCGAGGATTGCACTTGACCTGCTATGCAAAACGCCCAACAAAAGCTCGTTGGGCCAACTGCAGCATTCAAGCAAAACAAAGTGCCGAGGCCTCTTAAAACAGCATCAGTTTTCCTTGGATGGAACTACACTTTTCTTCACTTGACTGTAGAAAATAAAATAGTACATCGCAATAATCGATATTATTTTTTGTTTTAGAGAACGAGAGATAGCGTTCCATTATTTTAGTTTTGCTCTTTTATACGATATCTCGTACCGGTTGATACTTAGGTTTTTTATGTTATATCCACTATGATACTGTTATCATAATGCTTATCAACATTGAAATAAACAGATGACTTAATTAACCTAAATTGTTGTATTTACTCAAACAAGAATATTTGGATACAAAATTTATAATACACTAGCTTTTAAACGCAACTTCGCTTGCAATACATCAATAGGATATTTTTAATGACTTGCATTAAAAAAATATCCTATGTTACTTTCTATACCTCCAAGAAAATGGGTACAAATTTACATAATGCTTGGCTAAGTATTTTTTGCGTGAAATTGTAACAAACAAACTTGCATTCGCATTTATGATGTTAATAGGGACAACGCTCTTATTTCTTTTGTTATTAGTACGTTCTTAATATTTTTCTATCATTGCTGAAGTAAAACACTAAGCTAACTTTTCAACTCTTGTATTATTAAGTCATGCTGTCACTTCATTTATACTTGTACATGTACTTGTTACATTTATAGTCTCTATGCTATTACTATGGGATATTATGAAACTATGTATAAGTTTGTAGGTATCTAAAGTACCCGTCATGAGAAGCTGTAAAGTACGTAAACAAACGTTCGGGAGTTAACAACATTGGGTTCAAAGATAAAAGTATTTTCTTTAATATTTAATTAATTAATAATTTAAATATATATAATAAATTACGTATGTTTTGACATTTTTTTCGTGGCAAATTGATTTCCTTAGGTGTACTGGGTACTGGCTTCATTATACGTTAATACACAATAACAAATAATGGATAAAAAAAATTAAAATTAAGGCTGTTGTTAGTTTTGTTAATTGTTAACAAAACTAACAACAATAACAAAGTGATAACGAAAAGATAAAAAAATTAACAATAACAACCAAATCCGCGATTTTAACAAAGCAATGAAAAATTCAAAACTCGAATGACGCGTTTATTTCCAAAAGACGAACCGATGGTTTGCATTCCCGGCGACCGGCGCGTCCCCGTACCAAGACACTCAAACGTCAGTTGTTAGATATGATCCGACTAAATTAAATAGGTTGTTACTTTCATATAACCCGTCTATTTTTTTAGTTCGATTGAATATGGTCAGTTTATTGTTGTCTCGAAGTAAAAGAAAATACTTGGTAAAAGATGTTTGTTTACATAATTTATAGTTTCTCATGACGGGTGCTTTACGTTCCATTTTTATGTCAAAACTTCTAAGCTAAGTTTAATCGCTATTATTGGGGTAAGAGTACAGGCTACTTTTATCCTAGAGTTCCAAAGAGTAGAGAGTTTACTAGAGTAAAATAACTTGACTACACGGGCAACAACTTAATAACATAAAGCTCAAGAGCTCTTTTGTTTGCTTCCTAGAAAATGCTTATCTCTGAAACATGCAATCCGGTTTGTGTTTTTTTTTTCTTACATTATTGATAGGTCAATTCTTCAGGAAGGTTTAGGTTATATAACACGATACGATTCTTAGTAAGAAATGGAAAAGATGGTCGAAGTTTTTTTCATAATTATTGAATTCCGTGTTTATATTAAGTGAAAGTAGTCAATTTCGTTGGCATTTTGTACAATTTTGTTCAGTGACAGTGCACAAATGAAATAATCATGAAGAAATTTGCGTATCGTGTATTTCCTCGTTGCCGCCAAACCTCACTATATGAGCTTGAGTAATGAGGCCACTGCTTTACACAAGACCCAGACATGACTTATTGACGACTTATGACTAATTATAATTATTTAATCCCAATTTTGGTGAATTTGATGCAAATTTCTACTTAAATAATGGCAAAATACTAACCTGGATTGAAAATTGAATGCCAAAACCTAAAGAAAAAAAGAAGGAATGGGGAGTTTTGGCGCCATCGTGAATGAAGATGGTCGTAATTTTTTCACAATTGAATTTAGTGTAAATTATGAGTAAAATAAGTTAGTTTAGGTGGGAATTAGTTTAATTTTGTTCAGTGAAAGTGCACAAATGAAATAATCATGAAGAAAAAGTAAGAGTATCGTGAATTTCCTCGCAGCCGCCAAATCTGCCAAAGTGAGCTTGTGTAAAGTGACCACAGCTTCACTCAAGACCCTGACGTGACTTTGTAGATAGTGACTAATGACTGCATAGGAATTAATTAATACAAAAGACGTGGCAGCATAGCCTAAAGGTTTTAGCCGGCCCCTAACCTAACCTAAACGTGGCAAATTAACCTAAAAGTTAATAGAAATAGAAGTAGAGCGAGTGGAAGCACTAGAAACAGCTATGTTTAATACGAGTGTTCTAAGCGTGTGATCAATACTCCAGCTGGAGATTATTTTGTAGAACACGAAGAAAGGAACGACAGCGTTAACGTAAACATTGCACCGTGCTACATCGAAATGTTGTCTCAGGGGGCTATGGTTTATTGAAAAACTTTCTACTTTGTACCTTCAAGTTTTAGAACTCGTACACATTTTTTATTGTTTATTTAGGTCACTAGCGGACGTACAAATATATTTTTTGTAGTTTTCTCAGATATTTAGATAAGATTTAGGTTAAAAAAACGTTGACCTAATAAAAACTTATTATATTTATTAATTATAAATTAAAAATTTTCAACGAACCCCCGACAAATCCTACACATGTAAGATAGCCACGAATCATCTCGATAGCTTTCAAACAAAAAATCCATATCGAAATCGATCCATCCGTTCAAAAGTTAATGCTACAGACAGACACAGATACGTCAAATTTATTACCTTCTCTTTGCATCAGTGGTTAATAAAACCCCTCATTTTGCGTTGGCGGTTGAAACAACGCATCATTATCAACATCTAATTTTTTTGTTGCCCGACCCGGTAATCGAACCTGCGAGATCATGAAGTCAAGTCCAACACCTGGACCGCTAGACCGCAGAGGTGGTGATTTAATGTGCTTTAATAAAACAGGAAAGATTATGAAATATACCTGATACCATAACTTTTAAACTATGATCCATCAGCAGTCTCCCGATTTATTCATCAGATCCTTGTCATCAAGTCCTGGTCATCAAAAAACACGTACCTACCTACAGATCTAGTCAAGGCGAAGCTAATGAGTCCATACTTTATGGTATTCCCGGTAGGCATTCCAGGGTTACGTCTAGGTACGTTAAGTAAGCGCCATCATCAGACCAGCTCAGTTGTACCAGCATTTGTTAATTTTTAACTGTTCACATGTGTTCAAAAGTGAAATAAACTAGTATTCTAATCCTAACACATGAGCTGCTAATGCGCTGATGACGTTGAACGCCTGGACAGATCTCCATTAACTATAGCTGAGAACCATCTTGATTACAACAGCTTGCAAATGAAAATAAACCCATCAAAATCCGTCCATCCGCACGTCAGACTTCTAACACCCCTCGTTCTGCGTTCTCCGTGAAAAGTGGCTTAAATATATTTCAGCAAATAGCAAACAGCTCGAAGACACGAAGATACATAGATCAGTTCCTATATCGGGACTAAAGAGTGAGGGCTGAGGAATCAAAGCTGAAATATCAATAGATCTCCAACTATCCCGTTAACTATAATTATCTCCGTGTTGTTCCGGGCTTCTTTGCAGAATAGACCATCTGCCTTCCTGCCAGGCAGCTCGTTAAAGGCTAGCATAGGCTTACCGTCACTAACACTAAGACATCTGACTAGGTGGTAGAGTTTCGCAGCGACTCACCCGGATTGGTACGGTGGTGG
>NJDD01002118.1:150451-162499 GCA_002245505.1 Calephelis nemesis
GTGGCCTTACCTATTCCTGCCGCCATAACGTCATGACGTATTCCGGTTAGGAGAGTAAGGTAGCCGGTAAACTTACTTTTGCTCGAGGCCTAACATTCCGGCCGCAGGTTGGCAACACACCATTACCACCATTGGTGTCTCTAGGAGGTGTGAATTTTTTACCAATATGAAATCCGTCTGCTTGTTTACTTCCAATATGATAAAATAACTTTACAACCTTAACATCCATACATCATCATACATATACTTTTTCATTTACAGATTTAATGTAAAAAATAAAAAAAACTTAAAAGTGCGATTAAAATTTAAAACACAGCACAGCAACGCGTTAAAATTAAAAACCTCGCCTCTCAATTGTATAATCCGTCACCATTTTACAATTCAGCATATTTAAGGAGTAGGTACTTGTCGTAAACAGTGAAAATAGGCGTAAGGTGGTCGGAGTAAATCGCCCCATTAGGCAGTTAAAAGCTCGTCGCTATCGCCGGGACATAACTCAGTCGCCCGTCTCCGCGCGGTCCCATAAATTACGTCTTTGTGCGAACAAGGCGTGCCCGCTTAAAATATGTACGACATTGTCTCTCCAACACACCTCCCTTTTCATATTTCTCAATGAAATACAGAGGCTAAATAGTAAATTATCAGGGTTCATCACCAGCAGCGGGCCATATGGGAATAGTACCATAAATAAATTTCTTAATGTCTTAAACCTGGACAAGTTACATAAACGATATCTAACGTCAAAGTAAGCAAATTATAATATGCTTGTGTTATGGGTGTAAGTCAACGATTCAAATACATAGAAATACTTAAATTTAACAAGAACCCAGACATGGAAATGCAGACATCTAAAAGTTCATCACACATATGCCAGCCCCTGTTGGAAATCGAACCCGGGTCTCGCGATTATTCAGTGTAGTTAGGCTAACAATAATAATAAAAAGCTATCTGTCTACAACCTACCTACTTATATACAAAACTTTGTAAAACCATTGTGAGAAAAATATTGCGAATGTTTGAAATTACCGTTTTCATGATGACATACCTATTTCTACGTGTTTTCAAGGTTGGAGATGAATATGGTCGTAGTAATTTAAACTGCTTGAGCATTCCGCTAGCGATTACGCTACTGTATTTACGAGTGATTACACTCGAAGCGTAGTTTTGCAATGATTTTTTTAATAAAATGTAATTTATGGTTATGCTTTGTTTTAAATAAGTACGCTTCCGCAAACGATTACCGAGGAACGAAACAAAGAATATATGCATATTGGCATATAAGTTACAAAGTTTTTTTGACGGTTACCGCTTACAAAAAAATGTCAGTCTTTATTTCCAAATTTAAAATCTATGCGTATAATAAATTGGTAATCAAATTAAATAAGCAAATGCAATTTTTCAAACAAGTTTTAGTACTTATTGTATATTTTTTGTCGGGTTGTAAGTTTGTCTTATTCACCTAAAAACTACTGAATGCCTCTGTGGTCTAGCGGTTCAGTTGTTGGACTTGACAGCATGAGGTCTCGGGTTCGAAACCCGGGTCGAGCAACAAAAAGAAAATTGGGTTTTTCCAATTTTCTAATAAAAAAAAATGTTGCTCGGGATTGGAAATGTGCCCGGTTGGCGATAGGCCTGCCACCTATCACGGGACTTAGTGTCTTCGGCTAGTTGTGGGTGCCCTGGTTGTGCCTCTGCCTACCTCTTCGGGGATACGGGCGTGAATTTTTTAACTGCTGAACGGATTGTTACCAATATTTGTGTTATAATAGCTAATAGCCCAGGTCTATATTTAGGATACATTTTACTAAAGGGAAATCTTTAGTTAACATCACTATCAAAGTCACTACAACACATGTACCAAGTCGCAGGTAACAGCTAGTAACAAATAAGTAGTGTAGTGACTGGTTTCATATCATTGCACACCAAGACTATGGAGGTCGATGAGCGAGAACCAATGATTGACGCCCAGTCAAGCGCAAGAGATAAACCCTACAACGTTATATTACCAATATTTATAGAAAATATCGATGTTTTATTATTTCAAATCCCCAGAAAAAGGAAAAATAATACGAGAATATTAACAAAGTTATCATATACCTATATCAAAATAGGTACCTGCTTTTGGTTATATTTTTAAATCTTTTAAACAATAATTCTAAAGTAAACAATTTTGTAACTCTGAACTAAACATAATACTAAAAAAAATATTAAGAGATAACTTTGTGAGATTTAAGTTATGCAATTTTATGCTTGCATCTGGATTGGCCCAAGTTATTTAATCATAACAATTTTAATTCAAGTTTAAGAAATTCATAGCCCTTTGATTTAAGCTTTTACTATTTTTTACTAATTCCCCCCTACAAGTTTTATTTCGATTTACAAAAATTCAAAAAATGGGCCCTCGATCCAGATGCACGTGAGCTCCCACTCATTTTAACCCGCCATTTATGGTCATCACTTGCAATAAATCGGCTTTGCGTCCAGGCTCTTTTTTTTATAAGATATTGCATTAATATTCTTTGTTACATTTTCTGTACCTCAACAAATTTTTATTGTGCATACTTTTATATCCTATGGTTTTGTTTTACGTGTGGATTGATAGTGCAAGCAAAAAATAAGTAGAACCACAAAATATAGACAGATACTGTATTACGTGGCAGAAAGTTGTTACTTGAGTATTCGATTTATAGGAGTAGGTAGTTGTGATGGTTTTGTTATGTAATTTTAATCCCTAGCTAAGTATTTATATATTTCAGAACCGCTAGACCACAGAGGTGATAATTAAATCAACTCTGTGATCTAGCGGTTGGTTGGCGGTGACCCCGGGGGGGGGGGCAACAAAAAGACAATGTGTTTTATCCAATTTTCTAATAAAAAAAAAACAATGTTGCTCGGGTTTGGATAGATATGTGCCCGGTTGGCGATAGGCCTGCCACCTATCATATTGTAAGACTTATTGTCATATTTCTCCTAGTTTTTATGCTAGCAAATCTTGCGAACTATATAAACAGAATTGAAATAATTGCCTCCTAACTTAACTAATTTTACTCATAACACACAAGAAGTTCAATAATTATGAAAAACTACGACCTTCGTCTTTCAAGATAGCGCAAAAACATATAGCTATAGTCATTATAAGTCAATCATTGTATGTATTTGTTTTTTCAAAGGTAGGTATATCTTGACTTTTAAGTATTTTTTTGATAAACTGCTTGTTTTTTTAAGATTTCCTCGAAACAACATCTTAAAACGCGGTTTTCTTATTTAACAATTTCAAAATCACCTGCTGACAAGTCAAAGAGTAAGTAGGTACTTATTTAACTTAAAACAAACTTTATATAACATTTTTTATGTTTAGTAAGTCAATATATCCATCACCATGCGTTATTTTAACAAAAAAGTAGTGAAAAGGTGGCAACCACTCCCAAAACATAACAACCAATATCACAGGGTCATCTTTGAAGTAGAGGCTCTGTAGGACCTTAACCATATTTGTTACGAAAATCAGTGCTCTGGGAACGATACGTAAAACTAGGCATTTACTCCACTAAAAACAAAAAAGTAAAGTCTACGCGAACAAAATCGCGGACAGCAAATAATAGGTACATATACTCGCACCTAAGCTATGCCTTAGTCGGTATAAGTAGGTAATAGTATGTAGTTATCTATCTAACGTACTCATTACATACTGGAATGTTTGAAATATGAAACAACATACCTAGATTGTCATATCAAACATCACTCTGCTCCTGACCTGAAGAACTTTCTTCCGACATAAGCTACAAATGTTATTTAAGTTTGCATACATTTATTACTTATTAAGAAAAACTTTTTAAGAAAAAAAAAAGATATTATAAACTAAAATCTTTAAAAAATGCAAAAATAATTGTTATTGTTGGTAAACAATTGTATTGTTGTAATAATTGTATGCCTTCTATCGGCCACATTTATGAAATCATGTTATTTTTATTAAAAGTATTTTAAAATTCACTGGTACATTCTTCATTAGATACACAATACTAAGTACCTAGTATTTAATAAAGATATAAAAGGTGTATGGTCAAATAATAGTCAAGATTTTGGCGCACAAACAAACTACAGCATTAAAAATTTTATTAGTGATTATATGCTTACTAATAGGTATTACATATGCGTATGTGTGATTGTATGTACTTATACTTTTTTTTAAACGACTGCACCGACTTTAATGTATTTTAAAATAGGAGCAACTTTAATTATGACTTGAAAAGGAACTTATAACACTAAGGCCATTTTTAATGTTGATATCTCATCGGATTGTCGCGAGGAAAACATGTATTACTCTTATTTTAAAAAGTCTTGTTCTTATTAAACGAATTAAACTACTTAAAGAAAGAATAAAATGGCGACCCAATATAAAAGCCACATTCCACAGAAGAATTCCGTCTCGTATCAAAGCGAAGTTATATTAGTTGACAAACTCTTTAAAATTCTGATCATTTTTCTAGAAATATCGTTACGAAGTTTCACAGTTAAGAAAGTTACTTCGCTAACTATCATTGAGTGGACCATCTTAAGTCGAGTGGTAGCTGGCGTCTTCGCGCTTAGAGATACTCAACTTTCTCTAGATATTGGTACAATAATATTTGAAGAAAAGAGGAGATATGCGTTAAGAATATTAACTAAATGATATGCAAATTAATAAATACGAAACGGTTAAACGAACCCCCGACAAACGGTCCTTTCCAACCAAAGTTATGATGGCAAAGACAGACACACACACACATCTTAATTAAAACACCTCTCTTTTTGATGTGCTTTAGATAAACTGCAAAGATAAGGAAATTTTTGGAGTAATTTTTAAACTATGATACTTAAATAAGGTAACTTGACATAAGCCAGTTCTTTCATCGGGTCCTTGTCATCAAATTCTCGTCATCAGAAAATATGGACAGATCTAGTTGAAAAGAAATTAACGAGTCCAAACTCGATAGTTTCACCAATAGGCATTCCAGGGTCTCCTAACTTCGAACTCCATCATCAGATCACCTGAGTTTGTCAGCTTTAGTTAGAATTTTAGCTGTTAAGTCTCATATATTATATGTTCCAATATAAAATAAATATTTACCCATATCCATTCCGATGCTTACAAATAAGGTTATGAGCTTGAAACGCCTAGACGAATCCCCTGTCATCCATCTCGATCACGTCAGCTTTTAAAAAAAAAACCGCATCAAAATCCATCCATCCGCTGGAGAATTACTACGCCAGACAGATACACACACACGCGCGCGCACACACACGCACAGAAACACGTCAAACTTATAACACACCTTATTTTGAGTCGAGGATTTCAAAAACTATCTATAAACGTAATCGCACGCAATACTTAAAAAAACATATGAATAGGTACATAATGAAGAAAAAACATATGAAGGTTTTATCTTAATATATATAAATCTCGTGTCACAATGTTTGTCCTCAATGGACTCCTAAGCCACTTAACCGATTATAATAAAATTCGCACACCATGTGCAGTTCGATCCAACTTGAGAGATAGGATAGCTTATATCTCAATTTATGGTAAAAAAATTACCATCCGAGCGAAGCCAGAACAGGCAGCTAGTTGTATATAAATTTTAAATGTTCACTGGCAGATAAGTTGATAAATTATGACTTTCAGAAAAAACTTTGTAGTACAAAATATTCTTCTAATTAATCTATCTATTGCCGTACTTTATCTTAATAAAAAAAATATACCACGAAGAGGTGGCATCAACCCCTTAAGTAAAAGCAACCAATGGGATACGTCAGCGTTGTTGTAGACTCTGCAGAACCTCAACCTATTTTTTATTGAAATCTAAAATTGTGCAGCATAGCCGAAATTCGCCTACACGTGCTAGGCTATAAAAAGATTAATCAAGCGTGATGGTGTCTGTCATAAATACCTATAAGACTACATAGTTTGTTACCTTTCTCAAATACTTGAACAATTACTTTGTTGCGATCTCATCTTAGTAAATTATGTTAGATCAGTTATAAAGTTACTGGATACGATATATGAAAGTAATATTAGGTATAGGAAGACTAAGTAAGACTTGTACATATATTATATGTTAACCCTCTACCGCATACAAACCCACATATGGTTCGGCAACTTTAGTTTTTTTTTTCATCGTAATAATGCTAATACAATAACTAAACGCATCGTCTACCTTAAGATTAATATATTGGTAATACGAAAATAATATTTTATTGTCTGTGGTCAAACGTCAATTCCGTTATAATCTCACTTTTATCAGCGCGTGTGCGAAGTTCAACACAGTGTCTGCAAATTCATTTTTCAAAAAAGTTTATCTACATGATAAAGGTAAGTTTTGCTTGATAAAAAATTAAGATATGGTGCTATTACTATTCTATTTCAATAATATCTTAGTTTTTTATAGCTTCTTTGCATATTTCTATCATACTGAAGGACTTTTTCTTCGAAACCATATATGGTTTCGCATGCATTCTTACCAAACTTTGACTTTTTTCTGTGGACCATATATGGTTTCGTATGAACTATTAGTTTTTTGTGTGGTGTGCATAGCATGGCTTTTCCTTGGTTGCAGAATGGATCCTGCTCGCTTTTATGGTTCTTATAAACACGTTAATCGCTTACCTGGAGATGGTATGATAGGTGATGATGCCTCAGCTTCCGATTCCGACAGTGAATATGTTCCTCCTAGACAATACCAACGTCACAGAAGGTCTGTTGTTATCCCCGAAACTGACAGCGATTCTTCTGATGAAGAAACTAGCCCTGCACCAACCACACAAAAGAAAGGAAAGGCAAAAAAATAAGCCTACCGTAATGAAATGGGAAACAAAAAAAAAGAGGCTTATGATGTAAAGAATTTCAAATTTACTGGAATCGCACAATTACCGGCATTTATTGAAAAACTTGAAACACCGGCAGATTATTTTTTGTTTTTATTTTCTGAAGATTTGCTAGAAGCTATTACCAATCAATCTAATTTGAAATCTGTACAAGACAACATAAACAAACCCGCTAACATAAGTAAACAGGAAATAGGGCAGTTTAATGGCATGTTAATTTTCATGTCCATAGTGAAATTGCCTGCGTCACGACATAACTGGAACAAATTTGTAGGACAACCACAAATTTACGAAACTATGACATGTAATAAATTTGAAACAACGGAAGTCCTGCTTCATCTAATCCAGGAACACCAAGTACCAATCGTCCAAGCAAAATAAGGAAAGTGCCTGTCAGACACCAAGAACTGGCGTTGAACTCTGTAAAAACGGACAAAATAGACCATATGCCGGAATCGATGAAAAACCGACAAAACTGTCAATGTTGCGGTCAAAAAACTTACACAAAAAAATTATGGTTTTTCTATGTTACAACGACAAACGGAACTGTTTATCAGATTTTCATGATAAATACTGAAACTATTGTGCTTGATACTACAAGCTTAAATTATTTCTTTATTTCATAGAAACCCATATATGTCACTAGTACTTTTGATTATAATTTGTTTGAATGCATACGAACCCATATATGGTCTTAAATTTTTTTTCAGTTCCTGTAACCGTTTTTTTTTAACTTCCTTTCTATAGTAAATCTTGTCAGTAAATAAAGGCTCAATAACCATAAAATATTTTTTTTATCGTTTCCTTCATAATTCATGCAGTAGAGGGTTAACGACAATAACATAAGTTTTTAGGCTTCCATTCATGCCATTTTCAAAGTAATTTAAATGTTGCAAAAACCATTTTGTATAAAATTTAAACTTCACTACATAGTATAAAACAAAGTCGCGTTCTGTGTCCCTATGTCCCTTTGTATGCTTAAATCTTTCAAACTACGCAACGGCAGCCTTTCTTGCCAGGCAGCTCGTAAAAGGCGAGCATAGGCTTACCGTCACTAACACCGTGATATCTGACTAGGTGGTAGAGTTTCGCAGCAACTCGCCCGGATTGGTACCACCCCACCGAATTCGACTGTTCCACTTGTCCCTACCAACGTGTGTAACGTGAGTAAGAGTGGCATTTTTTCCACTTATCGCTACTGGTAGAGATAAGTGGAAACACATTTCCACTTATCCCTACTGCATGGTTTTTACTATCAAGTACATTTCCGTACATCGCATCATTATGTAAAAATTTAAAAAAATTTAGTTTATTATAGTTATGTAATTCTATTGAAATGAGTTAATAATAAAATATCTGGATGGCCGAGCTTCGCTCGGTATTAGTTTTATTTTTTAATGATTTCTAGCTAGATCGATTTATCGCCTCCGAAACCCTCTACATACTAAATTTCATGAAAATCGTTGGAGCCGATTCCGAGATTCCAATTATATATATACAAGAATTGCTCATTTAAAGGTATTAGATTACAATAAAGAAAACTGAAAGTTATGGCCCTTATTAAAATGTGTATTTTATTAGCAATTTATTCGTTCAAAGACCGCCACATACGTTCGGGACTTCGTTAGGTAATTAAGTTTTGAAAAAAAAAAAAATTATGAATCTACCCCACACTACTACTACTACTACTACTACTAGGTGCTAGGTGGTAGTTTTGCAGCGACTCGTCCGGATTGGTACCATCGCCTTACCTATTCCTGCCACCATAACGTCCAATGCTTACCGTTGACTTGTTCCGGTTCGGAGGGTAAGGTAGCCGGTAAACTTACTTCTGCTCGAAGCCAAACATCCCGGCCTCAGGTTGGCAACACACAATTACCACCTTTGGTGTCTCTAGACGGCGTGAATTTCTTACAAACTTTTCTTATACATAGTACCGATAGATGTCTAAAATTTATCGGTAGGACTAAGTGGCATATTTATTCCATTCTGCCCTACCGAAGGCCCAATGGTAGCGATAAGTGGAAAAAAATTCCATTCTTACACACCGGGGGGGATACATTGGCCGACCGAATTTGTGTCAGTTTGTGGTCGTTACCACAATCTAGCGAATTTCTAAAGTCTCTTCATGGCCATATCACCGAAGAAGTAGGCAGAGACACAATTTCTTTCCTTTGGTTGTGCCTCTTGTGACTAGTCGTCTAGCCGAACACAAAGATGCTCACAATGTGATAGGTGGCAAGCCTATCACCAGCCGAATGAAAATACACATTTTCTATTTTCTTTGTGACTCGAACCGGGGATCCTTAGGAACCTTAAGAAGTCAAGTCTGACGCCGCGCCGAACTGCTAGACCACGGAGGCGACCATAGGCCATAGAGAATTTATATCAGACTCGTTGATTTTTTTATAATGATTATCATGCAGATTGTGACCACCACACTTAATATAACAGTGACCACGACCATTTCAATTTGGTTGGAATGTCGAGCACAACACAAATAAGTCCAAATATTTCGCGTATTTGGAAATAATTGTGTGATACCCGGTAATAAACTAATCATTACTATCAAACGCTAACAAGGTATTGTATTTTTTGTATTTCTGTCTGTCACTGGAGATAGCAAACACAAATGACGTCATTTGACAGTTATTTGATATACATTTTTCCATTTTGAGTTGGCGACTGAGATACACAATGAGCACCCAGAACACCTCATAAAGTAAGATTACGTACTTATGTAAAACAATTTCAAGACATCCTAAGGTACAAGAAGTAATTGTATTAGGCCACCTAATGGCAACTAACCGCAGGTTGTCGTTGCGGATGACTGTTCTGAACCTCTATTACCACATTCTCGCAACTATTGGCATCAGTCGATTGATATTACATTATAAACCCGTAATTAATATAAGTACACGACGAGAGTTGATAATATTGTGTAAATGTAAATATCAATTTATTTTTTTTTGTTTCGAATTAGAAAATACGGGCTTGTATTTATGGGATTGAATGACAAACACGTAGACTACTTATCTAATAAGAAATACATGTTGTTTTAATCTAAAAGCACGGTGCCTATAGACACCATTATTGCTTTGTTACGTTGCCAACTTGGGGTTCTGATGTTCGACCTCCTACGTAACGTTACTTTTTTAACGTTTTGGTTATCATATGCTAAAGATCATTAACGTACAAAAGACTCACTTCCTTAAATACCCAAGCCAACTTTAAACTTAAGACGTAATGTAAAGGCTCATATTACGCTAAATGATTGATGATGGATTTTTTAACAACCTTTGTCATTGAATTGAGAATAGAGCAGATAAGTTTCCTGATATTAACAAATATGATGCGATTTGCATGGCGGTTCTGTTTTATTTTTTGAAGACTAATATTGCTAACCTAGCGGTTTTAACTAACAACAAGGACTGTCTCTCAAAAGACCGAACCTCGTCTTGTTACTGCGTTATATTTACTGGGTGAATTGAATGCAGAAGTAGTGACAAGCCGCTCGGTGTTAATTGTCGGGTGGAAAAGAAGCTTATTTGTTAATTGTCGCTGAGACCGGCGGCGCAGGTGTAAGCGGTGAAAGCAAGGTTTGCGTTGGCCGCTATTATCTGATCGGCGGGATCCGATAAAAGGTGACGAGGTCTTCTAAAGTTGGTGGGGACATCCGCGGCCGGTTTTTTTTTAATGGCTGATGTGTTGCCAACCTCGCGGTTTTTACAACTTCACCGGGCTTTACGCGGCCGGTGTAGCCACACGCTCGTACTGGCACTGGGTTGGGATTGGCACCCGTAATTTAATAACACTCGTACTAACCCCCAGGGTATTGTGCTGATTTTTCTCGGTAAATTACAAAACACGGGATTACGAACATTTTTCGATTGCCAGGGTTCGACCACTAGGCTTTTTACCTTAAATGCGCCACTTCCTAAACCATGAGAGTGGCTGAGTGACGAAGAATCATTTGTAAATAGGACTTTTATATATTGTGTATATACGAGGGTAGATTAAAAAGTACCTATTTCGCCTAACCAAGAAAATAAACACATATATCTACCTACTAAATCAGTAAAATTTTTATTTTTCTACATAATGTGCCAGGTTAGGTGATTAAGGCGGATGCGGTAATAGTTCAAAGCCACAATTGCGGGTTTCAGTTCAAAGCCAAAATTGTGGATTTCAGCCATGGATTGCATAGCCGTATGAATGCGGGCGTTATCTTGATGAAGCAGGACTTTTCTAAGTATACCCTTCGAGTCCCAGATCAGTATTCTGGGACACGAATGGTAGAAGAAGATAGTCATTAGGGGGAGTCCGAGCGACTTGCCCAGGTGGGAGAGTTGAGCCGTCTTTAAAAACTCGATTTAAATTTCGCGCTAACGAAACGTCAAGTCGGTCATTGGTAGCACGAGTGAAACCAATAACAACCGGATTACCTACTTGAGTGCGAAAGCCGTAATATCGAATTTTGTTTCTTCGAAAACCTTTCATAGACATCTCCATACTGCGATGTTACGTTACATCGAAAAACTCTACCGCGAACGATTTTCTGCGAAGACTTGTTAAATCGACGTATTGATATTGTGACTTTAAATTTCTGCGAAAACTAAACGGGTACCTACATCGATTTTCTTTTTCACAAGTAATTTTTAACTTTACTTTTTAATTTCTTACATTTATTTAAAAGCAGAGAGCCCAATGTCTCACAGATATATGTGAGGAGTTTCAAAAACAAAGCACAACAGTCATTTTGGCATGTCTCCACAAATCATATATTTTTTATTTCAAGTAGTTATAATTAATCAAGTTGATTTATTTTGTAGTTAGTAAACAAACTTTCATACTTTTTCATTATTTTAAATTCAAATTATTTAAGATAACCACTTTTTTGTGAAAAAATATTTATTAAAGTGAATCCTCATTTTCTTGTATGTCCCCAGGTCGGATGACACACTTTAGTCAAATTATTCTGCTCTTAGTCTAGGTTTTCCCTTGACTTATTTTGTTATTTATGTAAAATGAAAATTATTTAACAGCTTCTAGGGTCTAGTTTTGCTAAATATTTAAACATTTTAAAAAATGATTTAATGTTGCTTGTCCCCGAAGTTTTGAAATTCCGGAAAATTCGATTTTGTTACCACAGTTTTAAATAGATTTAACTACCAAACAGTTTTAGTT
>NJDD01002118.1:162672-176943 GCA_002245505.1 Calephelis nemesis
ATATATTTTGGATTTCGAAAACCTATCATAGTTTCATTTACTTTGGATATTAAATATAGTAACAATACTGACAAATTTATCACACTTGTCTTATTTTATATTTTTTTCCATTAATTAATATAAATAATCGAAAACAAGGTCACATTTCTAAATCAAGAAAAGATTTGCTTTCGAATCCCATTAAAAATATTACAATACATGGATGTGAAATTTTAAAGCATATTTTTTGACTGTTGTGCTCAATTTCTGAAACTCCTCATGTGTAAGTAGTTCTTTGTTAGAATTTTTGAGGTTTATTAATAATTAACATATTCTTTCTTGTTTTTAATAATTATTGAAAAACTAAAGTGTACCTATAACGTAATTAGAAAGCTGGGTAAATAAGTTAAAAAAGTTGCTCCTTGGCCAAAATGTTTGGAGGCAAATACGACGATCTGGGTTAGCTTCGCGTAACGGCAGTAACAGTGTATTGTCACTGAAATTAAGACACGTCATTATTCTGGCCTGTCTACAGCCTGACAAAATTCTTGAAGCATTCAAAAAACTCAAAAAGGTACTACCAGGAGAAGCAAGTAACATAACAGAGTGGTTTGAAATGTACTATGTTCTGTCTGTACTTCAGTCTCAATTTCAAAATCTTCCCCGATGTTCACACAGCTGTGGCCTATGAATAAGAACAAACAACTGTGATTGCCCTGAACCCAAATTAAAATTGAGGCATGGCATCAAAGGTGGTCATCAAATAGTTTACTTATTACTATTGAGGAAATGAAGAAAGAGCAAACTGCTACTAACCATGCCGTTAAACAAGCGTTATCCACTTATTAGGTAACCACTCTGTTATGTTACTTGCTTCTCCTGGTAGTACACCTTTTTGAGTTTTTTGAATGCTTCAAGAAATTTGTCAGGCAGTAGACAGGCCAGAATAATTAGGTAACACATAACAAACACGTCGCCATTTTTTTAAAATGGCCTGTTTGTTTGGCTGTTACTGCGGAGTTTTTTTTTTTCATTTTTGTGAGGTAGGGAGACATACTCGGTGGTTCATCTCTCCTTCTATAGTGTTTATATGACAGAGTTTGGTTTGTGTTTTGCTTGTTTTATTACGTTAAATAAAACTTTTTATTGCAGGTTAATTGGGTTAATTGGATGACAAATGCCGTTTAAATACAAGCTTAAAACACACGCCAAAGAAAAAAACATACCGCCACTGAGTTAGAAAACGCTTTAGGTACGTGAGGTAAAACAGGGCGCATCGATAAGAAAAACATCTATTAAGTATGGAATCGATGAAAGTACAATAAGATGTTATAAATTGAATGAAGAAAAACTAAACAAATTTAAAAAAATATTTACTGTTTCTGAAGAAAACTTGTTGAATATAATATATTAACCATCATGCAACAAAATGCATTATGGTCTGACTAGAAAGCAAACGATGCAATTGGCTTTTGATTTCGCCACAGTAAATTCAAAAAAGTGCCCTAATGATACTATGTTTATCAATTTAAAAATAAGAGTAAGAAAGTTTAATAAAAGGATATAATAATTATTTTGACTTTAAATGTTAAAGTTTTGCTTGATTTTTTTTTTGTTAAATAAACAGTACATAACTGTTTTTCCTTATAATTTTAGTTTTTGTTTCTTTTTTTTTTTTCAAATAAATATGTGATTTAAGGTGTTATTTTTAACTATCCCTTATAAAAATAAATCGTTTTTTCTGTCTCACATTTTGTAGGTATACAATTAATAGTATCACCCTATAAGAAAACCACGTTCAACTCTCACCATACCCCGGGTCAAGTGTCCCCTGGAGTGGGGAGAGTTGAGCCATATCCCATTTTTCATTAAAGTATGTATCACATATTTCAGTACTATAAAGCCAAAAAGTTATTATGCATAGGTAAACCCAAATAAATAAGTTATAGTTTAATACTATAATTGAATTTCTAAGTCTTATTTAAAGAAAATTGCGATACTTTAAGCAAAAAGTGGTTCAACTCTCCCGGACTCCCCCCTACCTTATTTGCCGACAAAATCGCCTTAGCGTTTTTGTTGGGTGGTGTACTAGGTCTTCTCCACTGTTTTGATTGTCGTTTTGTTTCTGGTGAAACCATGAAAAAAAATCTGCATTGGCTTCAAATAAAAGTCAAGCGAAATAGTCAATCGCGTCTTTTTTTTCCCTGAAAGCAGTCGCGGAAACACTTTGTGGAAACTCAATTCATTGAATATGATATTTTGAGTTCGTTCATAAGAAATACCTATAACCTCAGCTATCTTTCTGATTAATCTGCAGTCTCCCTGATTTAAATCAAGTACTTTTTAATATTTTCGTCAGTAGTGGACGTCAAAGGCCTTCCAGATCGGGGTTCATTTTTAAAACTCTCCTCAGCCAAGCTTGAATTCTGCTATTATGCATTTTTTGACTGATACTTAAGACAAAGCAGTAACACCCTTATGTACTGACCATATCACTATGGATGACTTTCAGTGATAGCCCCTTCTGAAGGTACTTAATGACGGCATGCTGCTCGATTTGCTTCATTTGCAGAAAGTACTATGTCCGTTCGCTTTGTTAAAATTAAAAAATATATGAAATCACAACTAATTATTGCATACGTTTCGAACTTCACACAATTAACACTCTGAACTGAACTTAATAATGTTGATAGATTTGATTTGAGAGATTTTTAGAATTGAATTGATTTGTGTTAAGCCGAGTAGATACTTTTCAATCCACCTTCGCACACATACTTATCTATGGTGCCGTTCGACAGCTGAGCGACTAAGTACCCACTACACATTTGAGTAGTGAGCATATAATTATATTACATAACTTAAAAAAAACTTCTTTTCGCTTAGACTCGTTTTAAAACACTCCAGTTAGAATCTCACAGAACATAAAATATGTTATTTGTTGACACCCAATTACGTTAAATTTAAGAATCATTAGGAGGCTAAAGCTAAATTAGCTAAAAAAAATGGGGAAGCTGAAGCGTTCGAGGGGACTAAGCGTCCAAACAATGCCTTGTGAAAATACAAATCACAAAGTTCGGCCACATGGAATACTGCACAGGAATACTGTTCTCAATATAAGGCAAGCTTCCCCCAGTACCAAATTCTCAAAAAAAATATATCTTCACGCAAAGTATCACACACATATCCCCGAAGGTGTAGGCAGAGGCAGAATCAAGGCACCCATGATTAGCCGAATACACTAAGACCCACAATGTGATAGGTGATTGCCAACTGGGCACATATTTAATCCCGGGCAACATTGTTATTAGAAAATTGAAAATATACATTTTCTATTTTGTTACCCAACCCGGGAATCGAACCAGGGACCTCAAGAAGTCCGCAACCAGACCGCTAGACCACAGAGGCGATTTTAAAATTTTATCGATTTCAATGTTTCTAAGATAACCTATCTATCTAATATATCTCTTAGAGATATATTAGATAGATAGGTTATCTTAGAAACAGAACTCACGGAGCGATTTTTAATCGCACCCGCGGCGGTCGCGGATCTGCGATTTATTTCAAAACTCACGAGACGGTTCAATACCACAGTGGCGGTTGATTATCGCGCGGCCAGCGGTTGCGGTTAAATATTTAGTACAAATAGTATAAAATGGTCTCCAGCAAAGCGACCGCAGAGCACGCGGTCGCAACCCGCCGACGCGGCGGCAGGAGATCGCCGCTCGCACGGTTAAAGGGCAGACGCCCGCTCGCGAGAATCGCCAACCGCAGGCGCTGCGGGTGAAAATCGTGTCATAAAATGTGATCTTGCTTTTGCATATAAATCGTCATTCTACGGAAACTGCGGCCCAGAAACCGCCGCGAGCGCGAGTAAGAACCGCGCCGTGAGGTCTTAGTTTTAATCTTCAGAAAGACGTTGGATCTATGTGCGTATTCTATCGCCTGACTAATGAGGATTGATCGGATGAAACATTAAATATGGTTCCACCATCTACATTCTGCGTTTAAACAACGCAGCAAAGGTCCACTCGTCATCATCATCAACCGGAGGACGTCCACTGCTAGACATAGGCCTCCCCCAAAGAGCGCCATAAGTCACGGTCACCAGCCGCTTGTATCCAGTGACTCCCCGCGACTTTGACCAGATCATCAGGTTTAAAAAAGGGTGAATCGATTCTGTTCAGACTGCCACCCCATTTGCTGCCAACTCTTGTTGCGGATGTCTATGGACGGTGATGACTACTTTCCGTCAGGTAGCCCGCTCGTTTGTATGAATATTTTACTATAAAAAGACTTATTAGGTACTAAAGTGTAAGTACTTACAGCGACAGGTGACAAAATATTGTATATGGTTCAAGAGATTAGTTCAATAGGAATTATTTACAAACAAGTAAAAATAGCAAATGATATGTCTATGTGATTATATAGAAATATTCTTGTTTAGAAACACACTTGACTAACAATATTAAAAAAGTACTTTTTAAAAAGTAATATCAATTCTTTGTGCACATAATCTAAAGATTATTGTGCACATAAAGTCCATGGACTACACACACAACATATTACATATTTACACAATTATTAATCATGGTCCTCAATTATCAATCACTTCAATTATGAAAAAGTTTTATTTATACAAATCATGAGGATAAGCGGCATATTCTATCCTTAGGTAGTTTTCATATTTTATATAGATACATCATAGAGACTTCAGGTATGATCTATATAAAATAATGTTTTATTATTTTCCTTAATCCGAAACAAATTAATGAGTAAGTTAGCAGGTATATCTATCACAAATTCTTGCTGTCTACAAAAATGGAAAGAAAATTTGTTTTATTGAGTCAGGATTGAAATTTACTTCAAGTTGATAGATCTTCCTGGTAGCTACTCTGAAAAGCAAAGTGCGGTACTTAAAGAAATCTGAGAATTTAAAGTTCCCGCGCTTGTAATAGTTTACCTCATGACTCCGCAACGGCGCTGGAGTATACTTGTATAAAGCTGCGGTTGCACTTTTTAAAAAGAGAGATACGCTTCTTCTCTTGTTAAAGAGTATTTATATTCTTTGATACAAATATAATCAGTTGTTATTGACAGATGATGAAACTAATAAGACTACATTTTTTCATACAGAATTCAGTTGCAAGAGTTTCAACAACTGTAGAGAATAAGGTTTATCTAGTAAAGAGATCTTAGCAATTTCCTGCTTAATTCTGTAGTACCCTTACACCAGTGGTGCCTATACTTTTTGTTGTGAAGATCGACTTGAGAAAAAGTTTAAGATCAATAGCTTCATTTTTATATATTTTTTTATTATCTATTAGTAAATACCTATTTATATTATCATTTATTTTTATGTTGTAATCATAGTAATTTTTAGCAGTTTTACATAATTTGTAAAACATTAACATAATTTGTATTTTTATTAGTAGATAAAAAATATTCGAAATTCGAAATTAGACTTTATTAGATGACGACCTTGCTTGAGATGAAGATGATAATAGTGATTTTCATCTTACTGTGAAAACTTATCAGAACAATTATTACTTCATTTTCAAAGAAGCGCTGTCTGATCTCTGCCTTTTATAAGCAGGTGTCCCACAGGGTAGCGTTCTGGGCCCCATACTCTACTTACTCTTCACAGCGGATCTGCCTATATTAGAATCCTTAATCATTGGAACCTTTGCTGACGATACCGCTATACTAGCTACACATAGCGACCCAAAAATAGCCTAACAAATACTCCAAAAAGGGGTAAATAGCATATCCGACTGGCTCAAAAAATGAAGCAAAACTGAAGCCCATTTGGACTTATGGAATCCAATTGTGGGGTACTGCATCCCATTCAAACATTGAAATTATACAAAAGTTTCAAAATAAAACACTCTGCATGATAACCAATGCTCCCTGGTTCGTACCAAACGAATTATTACACCGTGACCTACGCCTACCCGCAGTGAAACAGGAAATTGTACGCCATACCAAAACTTATAAAGAGCGCATTGAACGACATCCAAATACTCTGGCCCGGCCACTAATGGCAAACCACAACAAAGCGCGACGTTTAAAGCGTAAAATACCTCAAGATTTAATACAATCACAGTAAAAATAGTTACTGTCTAAACAACGAGGATGTGAGAAAGGTCACATACCGAGCGCGCCAGCAATAGCACCAACCAACATGCTGCTGAATGTCCCACAAAGGAGACAGATTGTAGTAATAAAGAATTAAAAAAAAAATCAAAGAATTAATAGATAAAGTCCGTAAAATTGTAAAACGTTTTGGAAAGTCACTAACAAAAAATGATTTGTTGTAGAAATATGTAAAAAAAAATTAATGAATAATGAGAATAATTTGATTATAGATTTTAGGACACGATGGAACAGTTTAGCTAATAGCCTAATATGTTTGTGAAAATTGTGAAACTTAAAGTTCTGATCCAAAAGGCCATTATTAGATTTCAAAATTGATCTGGAATTGTCTAAAAATTAATTCAAACGCTTTAATTCTTTATTGTACCTACACAAAAAGTCAAAAAACTAGTAAATATTTAAAATTGTACAAAAGGCAAGCTTATCTCTAAGAGATTTCTTCCAGCAAACCCAAAATAAAGAAACGTAGGATGAAGAAATGGAGGGTGCTAGTTTCATCGGCTTTAAACTATCGGCAAAATCAGAAAGTCTATTTTTTATTCAGTAAATGAATACAACAATATATTTTTAAGGCCTGATTGCACAAAAATGAGAAAACATGTTTCCGATGTTGTTCTGATAGGTAAACATTCAGGTTCAGAATCTACACATATTAATTTTTCTCCAGAAGAGGGCAGAAATTATTATGATCCAATGCGACTAAAAAAACAATTAGAAATCGCAGTTAGTGAGAAAATGCAAAGTCAAGACAATTCATCAAAATCAGCCTCAATCCCAACCGACTTAGAAACTGTAGTCAAAATAGAAATGATTCTGGAAGAACACAATGGGTCTAGAGTCTAGACTTTAGAGGAAAATATCGGAGTATGACCTCCTACAATTTAATTAATATTTCTCCAACAAGCGTAGTCATAGAGAGGTTTTTCTTCTTGTGGTTACTTGTGTAAACATTTACAATCTAGATTGAGTGACAACAGTTTAGATATGTTGCTGTTTTTATGATCGTATTTCCATTTTCCATTTCCAAAAAATTGCAGTAGGTAGATTCAGTTTTTTTTTATTACCAACGTATACATGTTAACAAACGATTCTTAATAGTTTTTAATTACTCTGCTGTCATGTTACTGAATTCAAGTATTTAAGAGTTGTAGTTTTGTTTTTATGAATGAAACCTACTCAAGCACAGTATTTATTACTTGTGTGTACTTGTTTAAAGGTAATTAAAGGTTTTTTGTTTAGGCCTCTTATAGTAATGTTGAAAAGAAAAAGATTGTGATCTCAAAAGTTCTAGAAAATCAAGCCTAAATTATTTTATTATTAAATAACTAGCTATCCCGGCGAACTTTGTACCACCCTTTTTGTTTGTATGGGATAATTTAAAATGTTTTTCCTAGTGTCCTCGCAGTTTTTAATTTTTTTTCTTATCTTTTAAACCTTCCTTGGACTTCCATAAATAATTCAAGAACAACAAATTAGTCAAATTGGTCCAGTTGCTTTTTTGCGAGACTAACGAACAGCAATTGATTTTTATAAATATGGTTTCTAGCCATTAAAAAAAGTTTTATTTAGAAAGTGATATGTTGTTATTTTTCTTAAATTCTTATACCTTAACTATCACTAAAGTTACATTATATGCAAGAAAACGCAATAAAAGTTAGGGATTCTGTTCGAATACCAAAAATACCGGAATTTTTCTAGAGTGAATACCGAACTTACCATTATTGTGTCAACAGTTCGGTTTTGTGACCCCTAGTACTCACTGGTTTAACCTCTAAGATCGACTGTGGAACCTCTTGTGATTGACCGTTTGGGCACCACTGCCTCACACAATAAAAGTAAGTAATTAAAACTGCAATAAGCTTAACTTAATGTTTATTCTTGACTGACATCAACATTTTCTGTTTGAAGACCCTTGATTGATGCAACTGGCACATATGTCACTAAAGTGAATAGTTTATGTGCTGAGTCTTCATCATCATTGCGTCTGCGAGAAAGTCGTACTCGTACTCGGAAGGGTACATTTCTGAAAAAGAAAAGTGTATTGGTTTTAATACTTTGAAAGATTAGCAAAAGGTTTCTTTGAGAACACTCAAAATACATTTTACGGGCGGCTTTTTACCAAGACTTGAAATCACATTTAAGTATGAAACAGGGCAATCAATTAGTAGCCCTTACCCTTTCCTATGTTAGAGTCCCTCAAGCAAATTTACGTCATGACTGATCCAAAATGTGTGTAAAAATAAAATTAATCAGATTTGGCTCTTTCACATTCTTAACATGATTGTGAATCAATTTCTTTAGCTCTGACATTTGAAGTATGGGAATGAATCACCTGCCATTGATAATCTTATTCAAGTAGGCTAGCCAAATTAGAGATTTAGAGATAGGTAAGACAAACATATTAATAATTGATTTTTATGTTATTCATTTAGTCAGGATATGGTTTATGGTATAATAAATAACCTATCAGACAGGTTCTAATTTAAGGGCTGTTATGTAAGACATATTATATTTAACATTTCATTTAACTTAGACATTGGAATATGTTGTAAGCTATGCTAGTCCCATATTTTTTACACAATATCACACTTGTTCACCCACCAACATATCAAATAAATTACAGCTCTCACTAGCAGGTGTACCATACTAAATATCTCTAATTTATTGGGTTCTCTTTCTCTTTGTCCCAAATAACAAAATAACTCTTTAAACATACAAATATAAAAACTAGGATAAAATAATTCAGATAGTATGGATCAGATAGTAAAATAAGTCAAAATATTTGTAACAGAGGCAGTCTGAATCAGTGTGCAGTTTAAACTAACTTGAAAATTAGGATAGCTTAAATCTCAATTTATTGCAGGCGAAGCCATGGGTAACAGCTAGTATAATAATAAATAATAATGTAATAAATAAATAAATCTACCAGGACAAGTCACTCAAATAGAATCTGACCTCAAAGTAAGCAAATTTTATGTTTGTGTTATGGGTGTTAGTCAAAGATTCTAACACATAGAAATACTTAAATAGATACCAAAATAAATTTAATAAACTTCCAGATCAAGATTGGTCATAGTAGTTAGGCATGTATTTTAGACAATAAAAAGGCGGTCAAATATAATAAACACTAAAACCTGGAAATACAGATGCCGATGTTCATCACACAAGCACCTGTCCTCATCAGATATCAAACCTGAGCCTAATGTTTGCCTGGTAGGATTCTCAACCAATGGCATAGTCAGTCAATAGTTTACCAGAAACAATAACACATTTTTTGTTATTGGAGCATTTGTCTGACATAATACCTTTTTAGTTTACACACACTCATTTAAAATATGAACAGTCATATAAGTATAAAGAAGCTTATAACAGTAAGACTCATTAAAATCTTTCATGGGATAAGTAAGTAAACAAGGAGATAGCTCTCTTGATGGTAAGAGACAACCATGGCCTATAGACATTTTAAACGTAAATCATTAAGACCTAGAGGTTCATAATTAAAATGAGGCTCTAGTCATCAGCACATAATCTTTAGAATCTACACTGACTCAAGTCACTTTTGTGAATTGAAAGTTGTTAATTTAACCTAAATAAGTTTATATTATATTAGCTTTAAGCTAAACAGATGAACATCTTAAACCAAGATACTTCACAAATTTTGAAAGTAGCTTTGCAGGAATCAAAACAAATCCACATCATACACAAAAAACGAGTATTATAAACTAGAGACAGAATCACAACACCAGACAATATTAACAGAAAACTTTGTTTACCTGACTCCCTTAGACCATAAGAATTTGTTTAGCCTAGTGTCAACACGGACATCAGGTGTTCCCATTTGTTTTTCGGCAAACTTCCTGATCTCCTTGATGGCTCGAGGAGCCCGCTTCTTAAAACCGACTCCATGAAGTCTTTTATGTAAATTCACCGTGTATTCACGTGTGACAACTTCATTGATTGCAGATTTGCCTTTCCTCTCTCCTTTTGGTTTGGCCATTGCGACTGAAAGTGCAGAATTTAATAAAATATATATTTGGTTTTTAAATTAAACGGCATACGTTATATCAGTTATGTTTCAATAAACAAAACACTTAAGTAAAATTAAGATTTTTGCGGATTTAAAAAATAAAAACACACCTCAATCTGAAATCGCTGTACGAAAAGAGATGTCAAAACTCAAAATTGTCAAACTTCAAAGTCAAATTGACTTTGACAATTTGTAAAAAGTCTTCTTTTTTTTCAAGTTTATTTGCCCCATTCAGGGGCCGGCTAAGACCTTTAGGCCATGCTGCCACGTCTTCTGTATTAATTATTTCATAATTTTAGTTATATTATGTCTTCCATATTAATTATTTTTATACAGTCATTGGTCACTTTATGCCATGCTGCCACGTCATCCGTAATAATAAATTATTTTTTATATTAAAATTTTAAATTCATTTCTTCAGTTTCTGACCATAATATTGTCTTCCCCTTTTTAAGTCATTTCCTTCACTAAGACAAAGGTTGTTTGAGTCCTTCAATACGTCTTCAGTTCTAATTTTTTTGAAGTTTACATATTATGTTTCTCCGTTAACTGTTTTATAGTACGCCACATCTTTGAATTACGATTATTTTCACACAAATTATATAACTAAAATTCTGAACACCAAAATCATTTTGTTTCATGTTGGCGCCAAAACTTCTACGACAATGCAAGAAGTATTTTTATTATTCTTTTTTTACCTCTATATTTTATATTATGTAATAAACACATATCTTCGTATTAATTCATGTCTTTTTCTAGTTTCGTCTTCAATTTTCTTTCTTGTTCAGGCCTCTGCCTCTTCTGTCGTGATAAAACACTACAATAGTCTTTCACTAGTATAGTTTATTGACTAAGCCACATTAACACACAACTAAATAATATTTACACTTTATTCAATTTACAAATTGTACATTTTTACATTATATTACACATGTTTAGTTTAATGATTGGAGGGATCAGGGAACCCTCGAAAAGCGCGCCTTTCCCCTCCGACCGTTCCCGCCAACCTTCAATTTTTTTTTATTTTTTTTAGGTTAATTTGCTCCTTTCTGGAGCCGGCTAAGACCCTTCGGCCATGCTGCAAAGTCTTCCGTAACAGTAAATTCTTTTTCGTATTAAAATTTTAAAGTCATTTCTTCAGTTTCTGAACATATTTTCTTCCCCTTTTTAAAAGTCATTTCCTTCACTAATACAAAGGTTATTTGAGTTCTTCAATACGTCTTTCTTAATATTTTATGTCTTTTTCCCGTTTCGTCTTCAATTTCCTTTCTTGTTCAGGCCTCTGCCTCTTCTGTCGTGATAGAACACTACAACAGTCTTTCACTAGTATAGTTTATTTAATAAATCACATTTACACACAACTGAGTAATTTACACTTTAATTAATTTACAAATTATACATTTTTACATTATATTACATATTTTTAGCTTAAAGATTGGAGGGAACCCTCGAAAAGCGCGCCTTCCCTCTCCGCCCGTTCCCGCCAACCTTTTTTTTTATTTTATTTTTTAACTTATTTGCCCCATTCTGGGGCCGGCTAAGACCTTTAGGCCATGCTGCCACGTCTTCCGTATTAATTATTTCTTCATTAGTTATATTATGTCTTCAATATTAATTATTTTTATACAGTCATTGGTCACTTTAGGCCATGCTGCCACGTCTTCCGTAATAATAAATTCTAATTCATATTAGACTTTTAAATTCATTTCTTCAGTTTCTGACCATATTGTCTTCCCCTTTTTAAAAGACATTTCCTTCACTAAGACAAAGGTTGTTTGAGTCCTTCAATACGTCTTTAGTTTTAATTTTTTGAAGTTTATATATTACGTTTCTCCGACAATTTGTTTTATATTACGTCACATCCTTGAATTTCGATTATTTTCACACAAATTATAAAACTAAAATTCTGAACACCAAAATCATTTTTTTTCATGTTGGTGCCAAAACTTCTACGACAGTGCAAAAAGCATTTTTATTATTATTTTTTAACCTCTACATTTTATATTATGTAATAAACACATATCTTCAAATTAATTCATGTCTTTTTCTAGTTTCGTATTCAATTTCCTTTATGTTCAGGCCTCTGCCTCTTCTGTCGTGATAGAACACTACAATAGTCTTTCACTAGTATAGTTTATTTAATAAATCACATCTACAAACAACTAAGTAATTTACACTTTAATTAGTTTACAAATTATACATTTTTACATTATATAACATATTTTTAGCTTAAAGATTGGAGGGAACCCTCGAAAAGCGCGCCTTCCCTCTCCCATCGTTCCCACTAACCTTCACAAGTCTTCTTCTTTCTTTAGGTTTTGGCCTTCACGTTAATATTTAGCCATTAGTCAAGTAGAAATTTGCTTTGAATTTTATATCATTTTCAATTAAATATAATTAGTCATCAGTCACAAGTCGTCAGGAAGTCATGTCAGGCTCTTGGGTAAAGCGGTGGCTCATTACACAAGCTCTGTAATGAGATTTGGCGGCAACGAGGAAATAGGTACACAATACGCCAATTTCTTAATAATTACTTCATTTGTGCTTTTTCACTGACCAAAATTGTACAATATGCCACCAAAATTGACTAATTTCACTCAATATTAACACGAAATTCAATATTATGAAAAAACTTCGACCATCTTTTCTCTCGATGGCGCCAAAACTCTAAAAAAAAAAGTCGTGTCTCAAATGTACCTATCTAAATTTCTGAATTTTTACACATTTCATACATAGGCGTCAGCGTTGGCCATGATCATCACAAATTTATAAAAAATAGGTAACTCAATTTAGCAAAACTACATATAATCAAAATAAGTTGAAATATGCAATTAAGGGGTGGGATTCTTACTCTAACTTATTTAGTATGTTTTAATGGTAACGAAAATATACAAAATAAACTTATTTCATCAGAAATGCTTCACTTGTACTCTGTAAAAAAGCAAAATTGACTTATTTTACTCAATGCTCAATGAAATTCAAAAATTACAAAATAACTGCTACGTGAAAACGATTGAAAGCTGTATTTGTAAAAAAAAATAAGTGCGACAATAATCTCTGTTAAAGGATGATAGTATCGTAAAAAAAAAGCTGGACACATTTAGGTGACACTACTATATATAACCATAGAACGTGTACATGTCGTCAATTTTGGTGGCATTTTGTACAATTTTGTTCAGTAAAAGTGCACAAATGAAATAATCATGAAGAAATTAGCGTATCATGTATTTCTTCGTTGCTGCCAAATCTCCTTACATGAGCTTGTATATTGAGGCCGACGCTTTACCCAAGAGCCTGACATGACTTACTGACGACTTATGACTGATGACTAATTATAATTTATCAAAATTTGATGCAAATTGATTGATATAAAATTTGATGCAAATTTCTAATTGACGAATGGCAAAATACTAACGTGAAGGCCAAAAATTAAAGAAAGAGAAATGAGTGAGGCCCGTGACGTAATTTGATTGGTGGGGTATTTCAAAAATTGAGCACAACAGTCAAAAAATATGCTTTAAAATTTCACATCCATGTAGGTATTGTAATATTTTTAATGGGATTCGAAAGCAGGGCTTGAAATATCGGTATTTTTAGGAACCGGTATTAATGACCTTGAAGCAATACCGATACCAAGGCGTTACCTGTACTGTTTGTACCGGTACCAGACTTAGTACCGGTACTGTTGCTTTAAGGGTTCTGATACCGGTACTGTTTCAATAATACCGGTACTAGAAAACATATTACTTATCATTTTTTCTTCAATCGAAGATATCTCTGTTCCTTCATGAGAGATTAAAATTATACTCATACATAAAAAGGAAAATTGGCAACTTCGCGCTTGTATTTAACGGGTACCTTTATTGGATACCGGTTTTTATCGGTATTAATACCGGTACTTGTCAAATACCTGTATCGGGTCAGTACCGGTATACGAAGTACCGGTACCCACTTTGGAACCGGTATCCAGGTATCGAAATGGCAAGAACCGCTAAATACCGGTATAGAGCCTGTATTTTTCGTACCGGTTTCAAGCCTTGTTCGAAAGCAAATCTTTTCTTGATTTAGAAATGTGACCTTGTTTTCGATTATTTATATTAATTAATGAAAAA
>NJDD01002118.1:177749-196503 GCA_002245505.1 Calephelis nemesis
ACTAAAACTGTTTGGTAGTTAAATCTATTTAAAACTGTGGTAACAAAATCGAATTTTCCGGAATTTCAAAACTTCGGGGACAAGCAACATTAAATCATTTTTTAAAAATGTTTAAGTATTTAGCAAAACTGGACCCAAGAAGCTGTTAAATAATTTTCATTTCTTATAAAGACCAAAACAAGTCAAGGGAAAACCTAGACTAAGAGCAGAATAATTTGACTTAAAGTGTGTCATCTGGGGACATACAAGAAAATGAAGTTTCACTTTAATAAATATTTTTTTACAAAAAAGTGGTTATTTTAAATAATTTGAATTTATAATAATGAATAAGTATGAAAGTTTGTTTACTAACTACAAATAAATCAACTTGATTAATTATAACTACTTGAAATAAAAAATATATGATTTGTGGGGACATGCCAAAATGACTGTTGTGCTCTACAAAGAGAATATATACTCTACTTTTGAAACTTCTCTGGTCCCAGACCCCTCACCCCGGTGACCTGTCAAAAAATGTAAACACTACGTAGTATCAAAGACTACAATACTCTAGTAGTATTGTATTCTCTTTGCACCAAAGCTTTGCACTACTTTTGTACCTACCTCCAAAGAGTAAAGTAATAATAGGGAAACCTACCTACCTCGCAAAGATTGTGATTCTTTGGTAGACTCCATAATATTTTAACTAGTGTATTATTGGTGTATTATTTTAGCCTTATATCTAATACCAGTTATTATTTTTTAATTTACTAAAACTTCTGTATAAACATGGCAGAAATATACAAGTTGGTAAATTTGAAAGTGAGGTTATAATAGTTTTGTTTTCGTGATAATAACAAAACATTTATTTTCAGACTTATACATCCCAACAAATATTTCAATGATTACATATCGACAGATACTCGACACGACGGGCGGCAGTTCAATGATCATCGTGATATTAAATTAAGCATTAATGCGATATCTGCTGCAGAGGCTTCAGCCGTTGTTAAATGTGGAAACACAACTGTCGTTTGTGGTATAACCCTGGTAGCTATTATTAATACATATTTATTTGCTGCAAATCGCATACATGATAATGTTTTTAAAATAAATATCAATTTATAGGAACTAGCTAAACCAAAAGCCGAAGAACCCGATATAGGCTATTTAGTTACAAATGTCGAGCTGGTACCTTTATGTTCATCCAAATTTCGGCCAGGGCCTCCTTCAGACCATGCTCAATTCATCAATAATGTAGTTTCTGATATAATAGTGGATTCAAAATGTGTAGATTTAAAGGATCTGTGTATAATATCAGATAAACTAGCATGGGTTGTTTATTGTGATGTTACTTGCTTGGATTATGATGGAAGCCCAGTGGATGCCTGTATTATGACAATAATGGCTAGCTTAAAAACATGTAAGTATATGTTGTTTTATTTCATGTATTAATTGAAAACAAACCTTGGTTTCTTCTTATATATCAGAGAATTTATCTGATGTGTAGTCCTGCTGCTCATGTCAACTTGATACTAATAAAAAGTTTTCAACTAAAATATGAATATGCACATTGTTACTAGAGTACAATTTTGTTGTTAATTATGTATATTATATAAAGGTTGACATTCCATGATCAAATCTTTAAGATGTTACCAGAGAGTTGTGTTAAGATTCTCCGAAACAGGTGTGTTTGTGTGAAACTGGTTATGAATGTGGGGAAAGGCAGGCAGGTCTGCCAGGATCCTGAGATTTGGCACAAGATACTCTGCTACCCTTTATAAAAACATAGTATTTTCCTTTGTTTTTTAAATATGACACTAGCACACTATAACACTAGTATCTGTCAATATATTTGAAGTACATAATCTATATTTCGAGACTCTAATATCATGTATAAATATAAAATAAACATATTTTAGTAGTGATATTGGCTTGATTGTTACATGAAGAACCTTCCAATTAGTAAACTTAAAAAATGTGTAAAATTGAAAGTATATGAAAAAGATTATAGTACCATTGCAATACCAATATTTAACAGATTACATTGGATTGGCTTGGGATTAATTGCTTCTCATACCAATACTAAATACTTTAATTATGCAATACATATTGTTATAGGAAAAAAGGCAAGCTTGCCAAGTTTCTTTCGCTGGATTTTCTTAGTATGAGGCTATGTTATTTGGTAGTAGATTTTAGTATTATATATCAATCACTAGCTGACCCGGCAGACATTGTTGTTACTATTTTTATATGTGATTTTATAAAAAAATTTGGAGTGAGTCGCCCTTGTCACTTAGGGCAGACATTGTTGTTACTATTTCTATATGTGATTTTAGTAAAAAAATGTGGGGTGAGTCGCCCTTGTCGGTGTTGGTGAGTGCCCTTGGGTTATGAAAAATAGTTGTTGGCCGATTCTCAGTTTAGAGGAGTACGGGAACAAACATTGTGAAACGTTCTCGTTGATGCATATCTTATACATATTATGAAGAATCATATGTATAAGATAAGCATCACAAGTGCCTTTTGTATGGTATATGTAAAATAAATAATTCTGATTCTGATTTATTATTTGAATTTTGAATAGCTTGGTTGATTTCGTTGATTTGTTTTATTTATCTTCTCACTGGAAAACAGAATAGCTATTTAAACATTTGTAAAATAAAGGCAATCCGCAATAGATAATCTATCAGATTGGTAGAGCTTAAACTTTGAACTTAGCCAATAATATTCACTCTACCAAAACAGTTCCTATCTTCACTTTGAAATATGCAATTGTAGAGGCCCGACTGGAACATGACTGTCATTATGGTGACAGAAATAGGTAAGGTGGTCAATGGCTACCCAGGTAAGTTGCTGTACAGCACTCTACTTACCAGTGATATTAATTAGTATTGTACAATAGACCTAACACCCAGTTAACAGTAGAGTGACGTACCTGTGACATATATTTTGTCTAGTGGCCATTGTTTCTTCTTATCATGAGTAGAGCCGTGTGCTTGATTGTTACTCTCACATTAAAAGTATTATTTACTAGGAAACTTGATTTTACTTTTATATAGTTTTTTTTTCTTCTTACGGTTCAATTATTTTAAGTTTTTATATTTTGTAACTTCTTGCTACCGCATATAATTTTTGGTTCTGAGTAATTCTGCCCGGTGTATCTACATCGAAATCAAACGTTCGCAACGCTGTGCAACCTTTTAAAGTTCCCTACATCAGAATTATGAATATTCTCAATTCAATACTTAGTAATACAGCATTTTCGAACCCAAGTGCATCGCACTTATGAACATTATGAAAATAGCCCGCTGAAGTTGTAAAAACCTTGCGATTAGCAACAAATTAGTCATTCAAAAAAAAAGAACATTATGAATACAGTACATTTCAAACTTCGATATTCTGAGTACAGTCCTATATTATTAATGATAAATAAATAAATATCATTGGACAAATACACAAATTGAATCTATCCCCAAAATAAGAAAACTACATGCTTGTGTTATGGGTGTTAGTCAATGATTCTAATATAGAGAAATACATAAATTGATACCAGAATAAATTTAAGAAATGTGGGCATCGTTTATCACACATATGCCTTTCCCCGTCGGGAATCAAACTCGAGCCTCATGGTTGGTTCGTGGAATCTGGCATATGTACCTACACTAACTCCTCGACCAAAGAGGCGGTCAACTGAATTGCATATTTTTCTCATTAAACTAAATAAATACTGATATTTGATTTGCATAAAATAGTTTTGTTTTTTGAAGTGAAACTGCTTTATCGGGGTTGGAAAAAAAAATAGTGTAACATTTTTATTTTTTTTCGTTACGCGCCATCTTTGTTCTTATCCCTACCACGCGTGATTCGAAGTATACTTTCTCCAGCGGAGTAGGGATTAGCAATAAACTTTATTTAACCAATTTCTGTAAAGTTGCATATAGTAAATTATTTTTTTAAAAAAAAGAAGTTTTTCTTCACTTCTGCCGAGTGTACGCTAGTACACGCACACATTTTTTTGTCAGGTTTGTCAGTAAAATAATTTAAAGACCATAACCAATATTCATTTATGTAATATTTGTGGGTAGGTTTATTCTCATGTTATTGTTTAATAATTGATAACCTTTGTATTTACAGTGTCACTACCAACTGTTACATATGATGAAGAAACAGAAGAGATAAAAGTAGATACTAGTACAAAAAAGCCTTTAAATGTCAATGGCCTACCAGTAGCAACAAGCTTTGCAGTATACTTTCAGTCCCCAAGGTAAGTTTAAACTTAGACATGGTAAGAAATGGGCAACTATGTAAAATAAAACATCTCTTCAGTGATTAAATGTTTTGTTTTAAGTTAAATTTATATATAATTTATCATTCATAATGTTCCAAAAAAGAATTCATCAAATAAATGCAAACCACGAACTTCATCTGATCCATATTTGAATTAGTTACTAATTTTGCATAGATGGCTAAGATAAGTCACCTCCTCTGCCTGAGGAGTTAGCGTACACACCTAAGTCCACGAGGCTCGGGTTCAATTCCCGATGGTAGCAGCTATTTGTGCGGCGAGTATAGATTTCTGCGTGTCTGGGTGTTTATTATATTTTTTCTGATATCTGTTTAAATATTTTTATATATAAGAATCATTTAAATTAACACCCATAACATATGCATATAATTTGCGTACGTTACCGGCTACCTTACCCTCCCAACCGGAACACGTCATGACGTTATGGCGGCAGGAATAGGTAAGGCGATGGTACCAATCCGAGCAAGTCGCTGCGAAACTCTACTACCTAGTCAGATGACACGGTGTTAGTGATGGTAAGCCTATGCTCGCCTTTTACGAGCTGCCTGGCAAGAAAGGCAGATGGTCTATTCTGCAAAGGAGCCCGGACCAACACGGGCTCCTTTGCAGAATATTTGTTTATATTTATTGCTGCGCTTCACCGAATGTGTTGATCGACGCAACGAGGCTGTATTCGGCGGACGATGTAAAACGTAGCTGACGCATGGGACGGTTGCGTCAACAAATAAAGCATGAACTACCTACCGAGTTACTTTGTGGCGTCCGTAAAATTACTACAGTAATATGGTTGATAAATGATAATTATTATAACATATATACGCCTTATTTTAATGAAGGAATGAGTTTTCAACTAAATTTAACAACACTATTTTCTCGCATTTTGATGCATAAAGGGACCACAATTATTGTGGTGCGTGAAAGAGATTACACCATTAGAACAGCGGTATGCGAATTTAGGAATTTGATGTCCGCATCTAACAGACATGCGGTTGACCATATGTCATCAGGTGCTGATTCGTTGGCGAACAAAGGAAGGAAAGCGACTGACCTGCCTCAATTGTCTTCTCTCTTCTTTCTTGACGCTTTTGGCCCCACACTCACGCGGCGATAGGTTAATTTAAATTTTATAGTTTTGGTCGCGACTCTGCGTGCACGCCCGGCGTATATTTTAACAGGGACTGAATTAAACATGGCGACTTATCGCCTCGCTTTTTAATGCTTATTAAATTCTTCCTTGTACCTTTGCTTCTCACATTTTCTCAGGCGTTCATATCTTCTTGTCGCAATAAGGAATTCGGGAATGATAATATTAACAGGGAAAAGCAAATAGCGGTAACACATTTTAACTTTGTTTCTAAGAAAATAAAATGCTTAGATCACATCCCCTCTGCAAAATGAGATTAGAATTTAGATGAGTTTTCTTTCCAATATTATAAAAAAAAAGAGCGTGTGTACTCATGTACGCACGTAAGAAGTTATACCTCTTTGGCGTAAAAATCCAAATATACCAATTAATAACACAACGCACACATACACAAATAGCATGCAATAATAATTAAAAATCGTAAAATATAATTAAAAATAAAAATGTTCGCAACTAACTTCAGGGTGTTGCTTTTGACTGTCACATTTATCTGTCGGTGTGCGCGCGCTTCGTAAAAATTCACTCTTATCATTTTTCCCAGTCGCGCCAAAAGAAGTATAACTTCAACATCTGATTTGTAAATTAATGTTTATCTTTTTAGAAATATAATGTTATTTGTAATTTCAGGAGCATTGTATTAACAGATCCATCAGCATATGAAGAAGAGATGTGTGGAGGTATTGGTTGTAATTTAATTTTGTGCTGGAATAAAGGATTGTTTTGTGGATTACAAAAATATGGAGGCATCAACCTATCGGCCGAATCTGAGAAAGAAACTATGAAAATTGCCAAAAACAGAAGCAAGCTGATTGAAAAAGTTATTGATAGTTGTATAAAAAATGATAATGCTAAAATAAAATAATTTAGCGCCTATTTTTGGTTGAATTATTTATAATGTGAAGCTTATTCTATTGACATAACACAATTACTTACTAACTTTTTATAAAGGAATTGTGTAACAAATAAGTATGTATTTAGATTTTTTGTTGATAACAAACCACATCCACCAAGGACTTATAATAAAAAATAATAAATTAACGCCCATATTTCCTGACAGGTAGGCAGAGTCACGACCAAGGCACCCACGACTAGCCGAAGACACTAAGTCCCACAAAGTGATAGGTGGCAAACCTACCGCCAACCGGGCACATATCTAATCCCGAGCATCGTTTTGTTTTATTAGAAAATTGGAAAAACCCAATTTTCTTTTTGTTGCCTGACCCGAGTTTCGAACCCGGGATCTAATGCAGTCAAGTCCAACAACTGAACCGCTAGACCACAGAGGTGATAATAATAAATTTCATTTATACAAAATAATGGGTTGTATATTCTTAAATATACAAACCGTTACTTATTTATCTAAAGTAAGTGTTCTTAACAATATTCTGGTCAAAATAAACCAAAAAACAAAAATGATGAAACATAAATTCACATCAAACTGAAAGTGAGTAAAATTGATCAAATTTGTAAAAAATCATCATCTGTTTGATACAAAAGCTGCACGCCTAGGTCTGTCACATTTTAGAAATAGTGAAAACTACATAAGTAATAACAAAGACAATATATTTACTAATCTCTGGTAATAATAACATTACAAATTTACAAGTAGTAAAAACATACATTTTAGAAATAGTAAGAACTAAGTCAAACTAAGAGTTTCTTGCAGACAATAATAAAATATTTGTAATACTGATAAGTAAATAATTGCAAAAATCTTGGTTGCTGGAAATTTGTTTCGCCGTCTCCTGCCTTACCAGGTTTGAAACGGTCGCGGTGGTAAGAAAAGGCAGTTATTTTGTTTGCCGCGGAGTTTTTTTTTGTGTTTTTTCTCCAGACTGAATTTATTTACATATTAAAATTGATTGTACCTATAAGAATAAAATATCATGTAATGATTAAAAAATGTAATATAAAAATATTTAGTCCCCAGTTCACGGTGATTGTAGTCACCAATAAAATTCTATAGTCACCACGGGGACATCCCAAATATTTCATAAGGTATTCGAAATATTGCAAATAATTTACAAATGGTCCTACATAACTTTATTTAACATCCTACTACTAGTAGTATAGTGAGTAACAATGAAAAAAGTATACCTTAAAAAACTTATGGTCCGATCATAGGTACCTAATAAAATTAATATCATACCACCTCGGAAACGTGACCTATCTTTATAAAAAGGAAGCTTCAAAATCGGTTGGCTATTGGACGAATAATCGCGTAACAAACATAGGGAAACATACCGGTTTTCGGCCGTTTTAGCGACTTAGTAACTTCTCCCTATGTTTTTTTTCTTAATTCTGCATACTAACAATTTGTAAAAAAATATTTTATCAAGCTGCAATGTTGTAGTTTCATTGAAGCTTAAGTTTGCATACATATCTTTAACTCATATTTTACAAATAAACATTAATCATAAAAACAGCAAAAACACCGGTTATCGGCACTTAGACCTAGGTAGCTATCGGCCACCAATGTGCCCCTTAACGGCCACTAAATTCACGATAGAAAAATTACTCTTATATGATAGGGAAAAAAGTTCAAACCAGTTTGGCGAAACCTTCATATTAAAAATTTAAAAATTCAGTTTGCTATGTTTTGTATTCGCCTAAATCATATGTCACTAGTTGCCTAATATCTGAATGCCTTTAGACTTACTTTCAAATTAAACGGGTTATACTTATTTGTCAAGTTTCTTGTGTCATTTGAGCTAAACTTCATACAAAATCGGGTTTGCTATGTATCTAAGGAAGTCCCGCCTCTTATTACGTAGTACTTATATACTCTTTGGTTCAAACTAGAATGAAAGTAAACAACTCATATAAACGGCATTTTTTTAATATATGATAATTTTGATGTGATCGTAATGCAAAAGTATGAAGTTATTCCTGCCGCCATAACGTCATGACGTGTTCCGGTTCGGAGGGTAAGGTAGCCCGTAAATTTACTTTTGCTCGAGGCCTAACATCCCGGCCCCAGGTTGGCAACGCACCATTACCACCTTTGGTGTCTCTAGGCGGCGTGAATTTCTTACCATCAGGAAATCCGTCTGCTTGTTTGCCTTCCAATATCATAAAAAAAAAGAACACTAATACAAGTTTTGGGAATTAATCACAATTTAATAAAATTACGTATGTTATAAAATTTAAAAAAAATAAATGACCCCTGACCATTTCGATTGAGTTTTATTAGCTATCGGCCCTCTTTTATTTCCTATGGACGGAAATATGTTTAGTTTTAACTAGGTAGTTATCGGCTGTAATTTATTTCCTATTGCCGGAAACAGGTCTAGTCAAAGGTATAACTTTGACTAGTTAACGGCTAGTAAATATTCAGTATTTTCGAAGGTCCTATCTTTGAAAATACGATATACCTATATCGGCGGCCGGAATCTGGTTCTCTGATTACAAATATGTTGTCGCACATGAATATTTTTGAATCTATTTTAGTGATATTTCGGTTTCCACAAAAATAAACAATTAAGAGGTCGGAAATAAAACTAGCTATCGACCTCCCGGCCGCCTATTGGATTTTGGTGTAAATTGTTAACCTGTTTATCGGCCACCAAAAAACTCGAAAAGTGTAATAGCTTCATGAGTTTTCGCAATTAAATCTTAAAATATAATATGTTAAATATTATATACATACCAAATTAATTAGCAATTAACCTGTAGCAACACTTAAAAACTTACCTTTGACAATCAATCTACTTGTTTTTCTTTTTACTAAATTTTGCACACATCCATACACCAAATTTTGATATGGTGACTGAGGGCTCAATTCGAGACTTACCAGGTCATGCCAGCATATTATGAAGCATGAAATATGTCCCAATCGAAAGGCTCGAAATTAGGATAGAATAGTCCCTTGTAGGTATATCTAATTATTAAAAATAATTTACAAAGAGGCCGAAAAGGGGTAGTGGCCGGAAAACTGGTACGTTTACCCTACCTACCGTCTAATTGAAACAATTTTGAACTAAAGAAAGAAAATTATATATTATGCCTTTGTGGTTTCGTTATTGCAACAGGGGGGTTACCATAAGCTCTTAACACAGTACTATTTCAACAATACTAATTGTCAGTCGAGAAAGACAACCTTATGACGTATATCATAAAGTTGCTTATAAAAGCAGACATTTAGCAAGATGGAAATAATACTGCTTTAAGCGTTCATGGTAGGGCCCCAGATTTGTATAACAGAAAAGTAAATAACAACGAACATGTTTTTTTCGACTGTAGTTGATATTACTAGTAGGTACATATTACTTTATCAATTGTGGTTGATACCTTACTTACAAAACATTTCTCAATCTCGCATTTGAAATTACTTAACAACGTGACAGAGTACGGTATATTGATTGATTCTATGATATTGTATAAACCCTTGTTAAAGAGTATTTATATTCTTTGGTGTCCACATTGTGCCTGATACAATGAAGGGCCGTTCAACAAAAATTTAATTGAATTGAAATGATAATCGTAGTTTTTTTTTGTAATTATTAAATTTTGTGTTTATATTGAGTGAAATGAATTAATTTTGGTGAAATTTTGTACTTGATTTTGTAATTTTGATTCACATTTTTAAATGAAGAAACACTTGTACTGTTTTACGTATCACTTATAATTTATTATTTTACCGGCAAAGTAGTCTATCATGTAATTTCCTTCTTGATGTCAAATCTTTCAAAAATGCTTGAGTAATGAAGCCAACGTTTTACTCAAGATCACGACTTTCTTGGCGAGTTGTACCTAATTATGTACAATTGATTGTGTTAAATCGCGTAACTTGATGCAAATTTCAATTTGACTAATGTGCAAATGCTAACGTCGGGGCCAAAAACTAAAAAAAAAAGATAAGAAAAATATTTTATTTTGGCATCTGCATCTGACTCATGACTGTGAAGTGTCAGTGTGACATCTGACATTTACAAAAATGTCACCACGTCTCAAAATAACGAATTATGTTATTGAGGTATATTTTTTTGATTATAAAATAATTTTGTTATGTTTAATTTCATTCATAACATCTATTGTAAAATTTATGATTTGCCCCGTGTTGAATGATTGTCTAAAACTATGTCTGTAATCCGTGAGACCTACATACGTCATCATTGGCAGTGCCTTTTCTATGATTTTTTAAGTGTTTCAAATGTTTATTATTTCAGCGGCTGTCGAAGTTAGACACAAATGAGACGACTGGATGTCTTTATGGCCTTATGTACGATGGAACATTACTCGTAGTAGGATTCAGCTTAGAATTTTTTGAAAATGAAAATAATACATATCGGCAGCTTTTGCTTCATTTGCCGGCGGAAGTCGAGTTATGTGGTGTTATCAAATTTTCCGAAACCTTATGTATAGATAGTAAACCTAAGGAAATATTGCAGGTAACTATTTTGAATTGTAATTTTTAATTATCCTTGATATTCATTGTTATTGTTCAGGTCTTTATTGTAGTCCATTAGTAATTGCTAAATTTTAATAATTCTAATCAGTGCAGGTATTTATTTTTCTTAGGCAAATGTTATAAAAAGAGAAAGGGTATCAATCTTCGAACTCTTAGTCTTAGCGAAGCTTTGGGGTTAAATTTAGAATAGCATACCCTGAAATTATTGGTGTGAAGGGTGTAGGCACAAAGTACACATTCAATGCAACCCCTAGTATGATTTTTAATATGAAGAAATGCTACTTTACTAAAATATCACCTGACAAATCAAATTTTAGGTTAATTTTTGCTAGTTTGATAGAACAGATGTATTTTGTGCGAAAACAGTATGCACCGTGCCTGGTTAGGTATTTTTTTAATGCACTAGAAGAAAACTGCATTGATCAATAAATGACAGTGGATTGTTATGGCTTGGGGCCTAGTTTTGGCATGGCAAGCTTTTTTTTATGTGTGGTAGTGATTTTCATACTAATTTTTTTTAATTTGCTCAAAAAGTACATACTTCCGCACTGCGGCGATACTTGTGGTAGGTTCTAGAGAGTCCCCTCCTCCTCCCACTTTCATTTTTGTGAAATTCGGGCTATGCAATTCTAAATTTTACCCAAGCTTTGCTAACCATTTAGAAAGAACAGGCTCTAATTATAACATTTAAGAAACAACAGAACTAATGGAAAGAGAGAACAATTACTCCAAAGATTTTATAGACATATATACAATAATACATATCTTCACACCAAGTCTCTTAGAGATTAGGCAGAGGGAGTGCAAAATGTCACAATGTTGCTGGATAGAACCTTCCAGTTCACTAGATCATTTCGCATATGCAGAATCATTAAGGGGTTACTGCTAAACTAACTCTAGGTTATTAGTACTTAAAATCAATTGAATTATACTGAACTCTTTTTTTATCATTTTTATTTAGATCATTTTTAATTACACCTAGTATAAATGGGTGTTTCTATTGTATGTCCAATAATATTTTGCAACATTTTGTATCATAGGATGTAGATATAACAGACAACCCCCTTGTCATTATTATAAGTAAAACAAAAGAAATGAAGGCACATTTCTTAGTACATGATAAGTTTGAAGAAACAAGCTATGATGTTTTGGAAGCAGATGATTTGTGGAAACAGTTTATTCATGTGCGTCTTAATACAACACTGCCACTAACATGTGAAGCTACAATACCTGGTGTTAAAAGTATCATGCAAAATAAAAGAAAAAAGGTAAGTACTACAAAATTCAATTTTTAATTCCATCCATTGTTATTTATTTTAATAACGTAAAAAAAATACTCCACAGCCAGTAATCAATAATCATATAGTTTTGATGATTTACACCAGTGTTCATCTTAAATATAATTAAAAATAGTAATGAAATAACATGATTTTCAAGCCTTTTTGAGTTTTCTTATGATTACTTACATTCTTGTTATTACAGACTCTCAAAAAATAGTAAAAACAATTGTTTTGCATTATTTTATCCATTAAATTTGAAAGATGAAAATTTATATGATGTACCTATTGAGTTATTGAATGGATTAACTAATGGATTAACTACTATCTATAAAGACTACACCAATATCTGCCTTTTATGCCTCAGTACTCAGGTATAGGTGCTAGATTTAAATGTGTCTTCAAGAATCTTTAGTTTTCTAGTATTGATCCACACTCATTGACAAAACATGATAAATAAAGAGTTGCATTGAAAGTATTATTCCTGAAACCCAACAGAGTAAAGAGTATGGTAATAATTACTACCATAGTAAAATATGTATGTTGAGTTGAACATTTCTTTGGCCAGTAAGATCTCAAGTCAGGTATTTAGAGAAAAGTGGCCTTACTAATAATAAATTGTCAAACACCCCTTACTAAAAAAAATTATGTGCCCGTTGATCTGGTGTGTAACTTCACTTTTGCTAACAAAAAATGATTAAGTTTATTACTTATATTTTAGTTACTTAAGTTTTGTTAGTAAGAGGGACAGTTTTCATATAAAGTTGTTGGTTCATATAATAAAGGGTGAAGTACACAAAGCATCTCTATCATAAAATGTTTGCAAGGTCTATGTAAATATTCTCGCTGTATATCAACTTGAGACTAACAAACTCTTGTAAAATCTGTTCGACAACTATTTTACGAATCTATTTTTAATATTAAAAATATCACTTGGATTGAAAAAATGACTTAAGTTTTAGTTATTACTAGAAAACATCATAATATTATTTAGCTACTAGCTGCTACCCGCGTAGTCTATTTATTTAATATTTAACTGTCTAACTATACCCGTTGAAGTTTTGAGATGAAAAACGGCCTACGTCATTCTTCAAACTCTAATCTATTTTATTTAAATATCATCTAAAAAGTATTACACGATGATGTTCTGAGCACAACCGTTCCATTAGGAGTCAACCACGCGCATACCACGCGTCTATGTCGCGCGGTCTTTAAACTATAGTGTTAACGTAGTGATTATATTCTATTTGATAGTGTTATTTTAAAACTGCGATATCTCCTAAGATAATTATTCAAATCTAGTTATGTGAAATGCAATTTTGTTTTAAATTAAATACTTGTGATGAATGACGTTTTTTTTTGGATAATGATTAACATCGTGTTTATAAAATAACCTTCGCAAATAATGTATTATTTTTTTCAAAATTGGTTAGCATTAAAAAAGATTATAGTAAGCTAACCTTAAAAGATAGAAATGTGCCTTGCTTTTTTAGGACTTTTAAAGGGGAACAGTTCTTTGATACATGATTTTTACGAAACTTTCACCGTTAACGCAGCGCACACTCTCAATAGGAAAAAAATCCCCCGATTTTAAATCATTACTCATTGGTGCTCCGCTCCTATCGATCTTAGCGTGATGATGTATAGCCTATAGCCTTCTTCAATAAATGGACTTTCTAACACTGAAAGTTTAAGCAAACAAACAAACAAACTCTTCAGCTTTTTAATATTAGTATAGATAGTATAGACTTTGGTTCCGAGCTCTTACAAAAAAATATCGACGACCAGCTTTCATACCAACTTAGTCATAAAAGGCGAGTTCAGGTTCATTTTATTAAGAGAAAAATCTCCAAAATTAATTTGTCTATACTAAACACATTTAGCGGTGACGTGGTTTTGCATGTTTCCATGTTTATATTCTTTTATATTAAGGTTGATAAGTATAGTTTTGATTAAATTATCGCTATAAAAAGTAGCATATTATGTTCTTTCGTTCCTCACTAAGTGTCTAAATACAAAGTTTCACAATTATGTTTTCAAAAATGGCGATTTTCCATACGAACATTCGTTACCTGTTTTTACCCCAATTTTCTCCCCCAATTTTCACTATAAAAAGTAGCCTATGTTATTTCATTCCTAATAAAGTGTCTGAATACAAAGTTTTACTGTTATATCTTCAAAAATGAGAATTTTCCATACGAACATTCATCACCGCTTTTTACTCATTCCCCCTCATTTTTACTGATAAAAAGTAGCCTATGTTCTTTCGTTTATCATAAAATGTCTAAATACAAAGTTTTACTGTTATAGCTTTAAAAATGACGAATTTCCATATGAAACTTTGAATTAGTGCTTTTTAGTAATAATTAGTGTGTTTTTCGTTAATGATAAACTGATGTACGTGGTTCATTGTTATGGACTTATGGTTTTAATTGGAAAGCTATTTATATGGTCAACAATTTGCTGGCACGTTGGGCTTGGAATAGCTCGACGAGAATCGTGCTTACCCCTTTGGTCAACTGGTAACTTTCCCTCTTTAATGAGATTGCACAACCGTCTCAGTCTATCAGGAGATACAGCAAATAATGATTGAAAGGCAGTTTTACACACTTGAAATTGTCCAGCTCGTTGGGTAGTAACAAAGTATAAGTATGTGAATGTGCGCGTCTTATTTCCCTTATTTTCACTAGGGGATGGCTCTTCACTTTTCTTTTTAGTTCGCCGAGCTACAGGTACCTGTACAATTCACTTTTGAAGAAAGATGTCTTGCTCGTTTTTTGAAGCCATATCATAAAACTTTGTATGCAAATCGACAACTTCTTCGTCAGTTATTTTGCGAAAACATTGCCGCTTGCATCTGAAATAAATTATCAATTCTCAGAAATATAAGTAAACTAGCCCTTCCCCACGACAAACATCTAAACTCCCAAACATTAACTCTTTATAATAATAGTATAAAATAAAAAATATTAGTATAGAAATAAAAAAACATTAATATTGAAAAATAAAATAAACCAACACACTACCTGCAATCACTTCCAAATTTTAATTTGGTTTTAGTTTGACCACTGTGTGAAGTATACGATTCTCCTCTCAAACGGGCCTTTTTAATAATATTAGCTTTGTATATTTTATGTTCATTCCGAGTTCGTTTCCTTCCTCTTACCGATTCTTCAAGCTCCATGACAATATAATCAACTTTTTCACACTTAATTAATAAAATTAACTTCGTATTATGCGTGCACGTTTGTTTGATACAACAAACTTAACGACACTAATTTAAATCTAATTCAAAATGACAATGAAAGACGTCAAAAGAATGACATAAGTTGTCAGTGTTGTAAGTATTGAGTTTTAAAACCCCACAACTGAGTGTAGTTATGGTGTTCTGATATTCAATTTAATTTTTTGTATTACAGTTAAGGTGTTTTAAAACTCAACGGAGTTTTTGAGAGACAATAACTCCTATATAATGCAGAGTATTTGTGGGGTTTTAACGCGCATCGTGTAGCTGCACAAAAACTAAACACTAAAACGTAATAATGTTGTTTTTGCAAAAAGTGTTACTTATGTCATTTTGTAAATCATCGATTCATATTAGAACACTAGCAATCACAGATGAATAATGTGGGATTGCTAATTAATTTTCGGGGTTTTGTATTTTCAAGAGTTTTCAAGCTAGTGCTAATTTATGTATGCTCTTTTGTCAGAATTTTTAATTAGTTGTATTTCTCTTATGTATTTTTTATACATCTTAAAATAGGCTGTAGATCTTAAAATAAAAAATATTCCTAGACAAGCTACATAAATTAAATCTAACCCCAAAGTATGCAAATTATATGCTTGTGTTATTGTTCTTAGTCAACAATACTTATACATAGAAATACTTAAATAGAAACCAGAATAAATTTAATAAAGATCTGAAAATGGACCATCTAAATGTTCATCACACAATCGAATCGCAATCGAACCCAAACCTCACGGTTGGTCAGAGAAGTTAGGCGTGTACACTAGCCACTGACTAACAAGGCGGTCAAAATGTGTATCTAATATATTTAATCAACATGAGTAACAAAACGCTATGCTAAATACTTGTTTTAAAATTTCTAGATCGCATCGGGACAAGTTTCATTCCGAATAGATGGAACAACGGTATATTTATTTGGTGTGGCTTCTGATGTTGGTGTAACTGGTACTAGTACTGAAGTTAATATTGGTGAACTTCTTAATTCCACTAATCCTGAACAAAATACTAAAAAAAAGAAACACAGTGTCAATAAAGTTGTAAGTATAAATGACATTTTATTTACATTACATTTGGATGTTTAAATATGCCTATGGTATTTAATCACATTAAAAATTTATTACAACGAAAAGTGCCTAAAAACTTGTAAAATCGCACTTAAGATAACTAGTTATTATTTTACTTTTTACTTGACAATTTGCCGTGATGCACATTTTTCTGCCTTAATGCCTTGATTGAAGACAGTAAGTTAGAGCAAATTAAACTGCATCAAAAAAGAATTCGAAATCTACACAAATCTATTTTTATTCAGTAACTAGCGACCTGCCGCTGCTTCGCACGGGTATAAAATATACATATAAAACTTCCTCTTTAATCAGTTTCTCTATTAAAAAAACCCCATTCAAAATCCGTTGTGTAGTTTTAAAGATTTAAGCATACAAAGGGACAGAGGAGCCGACTTTGTTTTATACTATGTAGTGATTCTGGTTTTGTTTGGGATTCTGGTTCATGTTAGTTTGTGGTAAACAATGAAACAGTAAAACAAACATATATAAGTAATGTGACAATGTATGTATGATTTTAATTTGTTTTAAAATCGCAATTACTATTATTTAAAAATATAGAAAAGTCAAATGTAAGAAGAGTGAACAAACCTGACACTCATTACTATGGTTGATCCTCTATTCAAACAGTCTCAAGCTTTTTCATTTTCTGTATGCCTGGTAGTGCTATAATATTTTGTGTCACTTTTATATAATTTTTTTTTACTTTTTTTAGGAAATAGTACCTATTAGTTTGGTGATGAAAGCAACAAAAGACATATTGTCAGAAAAGCTCATTAAAACTGCAGTCAAAATGATGACTACACAGAGAAAACGTAAGTCATGACATAAACATTAGATTAAATTTACACAAGTTTGTATAAATAGATGTGCAGCTTTTATGGCTTGTGTAATTTAATCAACCAAATATACTTGCTTTTACGTAATTTATTTATTTCAAACATATTATTATAGATTTCAAGTTAGAAATATATTCTTCAAATGTTGAGGACTGTACTAATCTTTGCAAGTTATATAATATATTTTTTTACCTACCCCAGCTTAACTAATTATACCTATATGAATGTGATTACGAAACACAAACTTCATCTATGCTCTTCAGTGTCCAACACCAAACGAATTTATAAAAAACGAAAGACTGCAATTGTAAGTTATCAAGTCTTATTCGTCAAGAAAGTTATTTCAAGGTGTAAATTTGATTAAGAAAGAAAGTTGAGATCTGTGTTCGTATATCCAGATTCCAGATATACATTATTAACAATCCAGGGCTTATTTGTATAATCGGCTGTAATCTAAATTAAAATTGTCTAATTGCAGCTTCATTTTGTATCAGCATGCCACTGCGAGTAGACACACTGGCAATGGTGCACCGAAGCACAAAGCTCTCAGAGTTATATACAGTACTTGTGGAAGCAGCTTGTCGATCTCTTAGATTACTTGAAAGTGTTTTACTAGAGCAGCTGGGTAAGTTCTGTTTTTATAGACCTTACTTTTGGATAAGTTAGTAAGTAGTTGTAAGCTTAGATAAGCAATATGTTTGCTAATAAGTTTGTTGCTTTTTGTGTTTTTTTTCACTATATCAATTTATATAATCTCAAAGTAAGCATATTAATTATATACTTGTATAAAGGGCTAATTCAATAATATCAATACATAAAACTACAGAAACTTACCACTCGGATTAAAAAAATCTAGAGGTTCATCACACAAATGCCTGCCCTTTCCAGGAATCGAACCTGAGCTTTGCGGTTGATCGGTATATGTTATATTTTGAAATAAATCTTCCGACTGATTCCGTATCTTTTTAGTGATGACACTGGGTAAAGTGTATGTCAAGTGGTTGTCAAATGAGGTGTTTTGTATTTACTATCTCCTGTGACCAACAGAAATACAATAGAGATAGCAAAAAACATAGAAATAGGAATATATAAAGAAGTGCAACAATGTTCTGTAGCAAATTTAGTTGTATAAATACCGTTGGAATCGACATATGATTTAACAACATCTCTTTGTCTCTTTTAACAAATGTTGATATTATGTACGTCGAAAGAGATAAAGACATTTTTGTCTATGCTAATTGTGGCGTCGCTTTAAAGTGATGTCATGACATTTCTCATGTTTGCCAAGAATCCATATTTAGTGTTCAATTTTTATAGTGATGTACTATTACAATTGTCGATATTTTATTTTACGTTCCCACAAAAGAATATTTGGACAAGATAAGAATGTACCTAGTCTTGCCATAAATATTGTAATAAAGAAAAAAAATATTTTTTTAACTGCAAATAACATATATTACTTTTACAGTGTGTTAGTTTAATACATAA
>NJDD01002121.1:0-35845 GCA_002245505.1 Calephelis nemesis
CCTGATGATGCTTGTATTGCGAAATTTGTTAGCCAAACTGTAAAAATAAAAATTAAATAATATTTTTGAAAGTACAAGTGTTTATAAATAAATTGTATCAAGAATGGAATTCCACCAAGCACCGACGATAAGAAGTATAAAATCTATGTTATATGTCTTATAACATCGTTGTTGCACTGCGACCGGGTTGTTAGGTCTATTGTGCAAGTCTACCGGCTGCCCTACTCTCCGTGCTGGAATATGACACGGTCATGGATCCCTACCCAGCCAAGTTGCTGTACAGCACTCTACCTCCAGTGGTCTTGCTGGTACTGACCTATATTTTAATTTGTGCTCGCTTCTTACAAGCTGTCTGGTAGAGAGGCATATGATGTGGAATTGTCGTTACGTAGTTTTTTTATGATATTGGAAGGCAAACAACTAGACCGATTTCCTGGTAGTAAGAAATTCACGCCGTCTAGAGACACCAAAGGTGGTAATGGTGCGTTGCCAACCTGAGGCCGGGATATTAGACCTCGAGCAAAAGTAAGTTTACCGCCTACCTTACCCTCCCAACCGGAACACGTCATGACGCTATGGTGGCAGGAATAGGTAATGTTTTTTTATAAGGCGAGTATACAGATCACTGGTAATTGCTTTCGTACTCGTATTTTTTAGCAATAAGAATTAGGTTTCTTGTTTTCATCCTATTCTATAAAAACATTACTACTGTAAGCACCATTGCAATATTTACTGTTCCGTAATAAAGGTGTTGCGGGTAGCCCCTGCTCCCTCGGGTAAAGTTCAAATGTATTAGGGGACATTGGTCCGTATTTGAGACCCGAAGGCTTTGAGAACTGAATAATAAACAATGAAGGGTACATTTCTCGTTTATTCTTGGTATGTACGTATAAACTATGTATTTATATTAGAGGTGTTTATAGATATGTTTACTTCTTTGTCTTGAACCTTTCTGAATTATGAGACTTTATGATGCATATTATTTTGGCATATGAAAAATATATGTTTTTTTTAAAAATAAAAACTAGTAATCCTAAAATCAACATTTTTCGATAAACCCAATCATAATATTAACACGTGAAGCAAAAACTTTGCGCTTTTGGATTGCGCTGACGGAGGAGTATGAAATTTGGCACACTTATGTGTATGAAGTGCAGAACGCTAATATTTTTAATGACAACGATTATACAGCGCATTAATTCAAAAAATAAAACATTACCCACACTACCATGCATTTGACACACACAAACAAATATATTGATGATAACGATAAAAGATCACAGATGGCGCAAAAACTATAAACATACAGTTTGGAAGCAAAGTAGTTGGTCTTGAGAAATGAAGATGGCGTTCTTATCAACAAGATGTTAAAATTTATAATTGTCGGATTTCGAACAATGAGCAACCACTAGTATTTATAATTATGCTGTATGAAATTATACAAAATTACATTACATGATATGTTGGTACAAATAAGTAATTTAGAACTTTACACACATGTATCCCGCAAATTAATTAATTAATTTAAAAAAGTGGGCAAAACCAGTTCATCCGTTCAGGCGTGATGCGATGACCACGCGAAGTTTATGTTAGCTTGACTTGGTGTTTTATTTTGTTCCCCCCCAGGGGACAAGCCTTGTTGCTGCGGGGGGCTGAGTAACCGGGGTCGAGCCGGGGCTTCGATGAAAACCAGGAAGGCCACTCCTCAGTACCCCTTTCTGTCCAAGAGGAGNNNNGGATGGTTGGCGGCTTGCAGGTCTGGGGAGGAAGGGGGCGGGCTTTCCATCTAGCCCGGCCGGTCGAAATGGAGTTGTGTCAGGTACGGGGGTGCCTGTCGCCACTGGGACCCCGAAGTAGTGTACGCTATGTCGCCGCGCACCACTTCTGACGGTTTGCGGACCATTGTTGAGTAGGCTGCGTGATGGAGATCAAGAGATCTGGCGCCGACGGGGCTGTGGATGTGTGCGACAGCGTTCTCCCAGCTCCGGTACCTGGCGAAGAGGTGGAAACCGTGAGGTTTTAGTCGGTAAGCGTGCGACATAACCCGTCCCTTCCCCCGAAAGTAACGGGTATCAATGAGGATTTCCCCACGACAAAAAAATAATGTTTTGTTTGGTGCAGTAAGGTTATTGTTTCTTTTATCAGATTTCTTAAATCCCTTCAATTTTCTCTTTTTTGGGATTTCTGTATATATATGTGTGTATCTTGTCTCAACATGTGAGCAATTTACGGCCGCACTCAGATATGTCAATTATCTTTAACTAGTAATTAAGTCGACATTTAAAAAAATTGAAGTACCTAATGATACATTAAATGTTAAATTAAAATCTTTAAATGCGGCTGCACGATTTTTTTTTCAAAAACTGTACAGGATAGATGTAAAAATGAAGGCTTGGCAAGTTTTCAACGGGTCACGTTACCCCATGTCCTAGATTCCATTTAAATGCTGCGAAATTCAGTCTTTTGGCTCTGCAAAATTTAGCATTGCTTTAATCTGATTACAACATTATTTCAGTTTCTATAATCACTACAAGCTAATTTTTAAAGTTAGTTTAAAAACTACCTATTTTCTTTTTAATTGAAAATAATACAATACATCTAATCTATATATCTTTTTTAGCAACATGGTTTAGATTTAAAAATAAGAAAATACTAATTTCTTTTCTGTTTTTCCACAGTTGATAATAATAAGTATTTGTCACACTGTCCCGACAACTGTTTAAATTTTAGTTCAATTTTTTCTCATTTTGGAGACTTAGGAAATTAAAGGTAAGGACTGAAAATTTGTAAAGATATTAAACTGTGAAATGTAAGCATAAAGGATTTTTTTATTTTTATTTTCTGAAAAACTCACATCTAAATTACACAGTACAAATTTCGCTAAACCGTCAAGCAGTTTGTTGGCGATGCGCTCATATACATATAATTATATTTAAATTGCTTGTATAGTGCTTTGTTTACAATTACAAATTATATTAATTACAGTCTCTATGTTTTAACTTTTCATGCTTATATATTATATATAATATATTAGTCCAAGAGCCCATGGCTCATCAAACCACCTTTATCAAACAACCAAAACATCATTACATAGTGTCTCAAATAACATATAAAAAATTCAGCTTTTCTAATACAACGAAAGTAAAACTACAAATTATTATAGTTTAGGGGTGTCTGGCAGAGGGTTGCAACCATACGAAGTGTCTGGTAATGAATAACGTGAGTTCTGATATTACCACGAATGAAACGTGAAAAACTTGAATTTTATAAATTAAAAAATTTAAGATGGAATTTTATACACCTTTACTACCTGTTACGAGTACCTGCCAAAGCAACCACTGCCCAAGTAACATGGGTGGGGACTGTTGGTACCTATACAAAAGGCATGTATGGAAGAAATTTCAACTTTTATAAAATGACGAAGGTCTGGCAGCCACGGGCTCTTGCTCTATATTATAACATACAATAATGCGTTTTAGGAATATGTTTTCCATTTTTACTTTTAAGTATTTTATCTTTAATATGTTGTCTTCGAGGAAAAAAGTATGTTTATTACAAAATTTGGGAGTTATATACTCTTTTCTTATTTGTCCATAATAAGTTTTGGCAGTTTGCTCAAACAATTTTTGTTTTTAGAGATTCTAGTATTACAATTATAACTACTTCTCAGAGATTAAAGTTAAACTAGCAACAACAAAAATATACAGATCTTGTAACCAACTGTGCATGTATGAAGTATGAATATTTAAATTTTGAAATAAAAAATGTTATTGGCCCCTTAAAATAAAACTCAGTCGGATAGAGAACATTTTTATTTTTAAATTTGTTTGTTAGTTATCTTCCTGCATACAATAAGTAAAAACCAAATAAATGAATATTCCTTTACAAAGTACAAAAATTAAACCTAACACCAAATTAAGCAGCGATACTAATACAGAGTCAGAATCAGAAAAATCTTTGTTCACGTTGACCATACAAGTAGTTTTTGTGCACGGTGATATTATAATAAACTGCCCTACCACCGTATTGGAATCATAAAAATACATAAAAACGCTTTAATATAATTTTTGCTATAATACTAGAACAAATTTAATAAAAATACCTAAATGTAAATCTAACAAATACCTGCCCCCGTCGAAAATCAATCCCGAGCGTTGTTAAGGCCCCATACTCAGTCAGCCAGAAGAGCCAATCACCGCACTCCCCCGTTCCATGATTACTATGAAATATTGCGCTCTAAACTAATAGAAGTATGTAATTTGAAAAAAAGTATAAAAACTGAAACAGGTAGGTATAGTACTTATCTATAGATAAGTACTATATTATTAAATCTAGTGTCGTTATTTTCATAATTGAAGTAGACAGTTGGGTTTTGCTTTCAAAAAAGGGTTAATTTTTGATTTTTTTCCATCGAGCAAAGTGAAATGAATCGTGTTTTGGAAACACTAGTCTTATAAAGCATATTCATGTTAATCTTGTGTATTTTTGTCATCAAGATCCATGATTGCTTTGTATGAAAAAAACCTTATACTACTGACGTATTTTAGCGTATATGGACCCTTAAGCATGTATACCAACCCATCGACCAACGGTTAGGTCCAACGTGTGTATGTATGTAGTGTCAAATGCGTAAGGTTAACACATTGAACTGAAATGTGGTTAAAATACTCAAAAAAATAACTTCTTGAGGTATTCAAAGGTATATTTCATTCCAGTCACGTTCACCCCGACTGCAGCAGTAACATCTGTCAGAAGAGGTTGGCTTAAGCTGGCTGAGACAGACGTGAAGCTTCCCGTTATTACAATGTTAATGTGAATTTGAATTATTTTTTCTTTACTTGTATAATATCTAATTGCCACTGGTCTAGCGTTTCCGTTGTTGGACTTATTTTAAGGAGGTACCGGGTTGACGATAGGTTTGCCACTTATCACATTGTGTGACTTAGTGTCTTCAGTTAGTCGTGGGTGTCCTGGTTTTACTAATGCCTAGCTCTTCAGGGGATTTACGACTAAATATAGGTTGGCTTTTAAAGTATCAGCCTGATTTTAAAAACTCTCTTTGAATTTATAAGTTCACCTACTTATAAATTCGAAGAGGGTTTTTAAAACTTAACTGGGTTCACTGGATGCACAAAAATAAAGTGTTTTCTTTGATTTTTCCGGAATTCTTCATCAGATCCAGACTTGTTGACAATAGAATCATATAAGAAACAAATTCTATAAAAAATAGTGTATGAAATTACGAAGTACGGCCCAGTAATTACGAAGAAATCCTCCTCCTTTTTCAAAATTCAGTAAAAATCATTAAAAATCATCAATGATGATTTAGTCAGTCACTCAGTTAAAATAATTAAAAATGATGCATGCACATGCATCAGATATAGAACCTCCATATTTTTAGGTCAGTTAAAACAGTAAAAATCATTAAAAATAATCACTGATGATTTAGTCAGTCAGTCAGTCAAAAGGCAGTCAAAATAGTTAAAAATTATGCATGCACATGCATCAGATATAAAACCTCCATATTTTTAAGTCAGTTAAAACAGTGAAACAGTTAAAATTGATGAGTTTAACACATTGACAGAACACATTTTGTCATGTCTTCTCTAAATCAATAGTCCTTTACTTAGGGGCATACTTAATACTGACATTTGTACAGGTGGTGGCATACTTTCCCAATACAAACGCTGTCACTACGTATCGACACTTAAATGTCGGATTTCTCGTTCAAATAACAATTGTAAACTTGAGGAAATAACGAGAAAATATGAATGAGAACACACGGTTTTAACAGTAATATGTTTTAGTTTCAGTGACTAGCGTTTTGCTCGCAATTTTGTCAGATTCACTAAGATTATGGCTTGGATTTTTCTCGGGTTGGTCCAGGTTTGCTGACTAAAATATAGCTGTCTCTTCCTGCTTGATCTGCCTGTCTTCCAGGCAACTCGTAAGAATCAAGCAGATATTGAAACATAGGTCAATACCAACAAGATCACTAGTTTTACCTATAGTGCTGTGCAGCAACTTGCTCGGGTAAGGAGACTCCCACTTTACCTATTCCTGCCACCTTAACGAGTCTGTCATGTTCTGATCTGGAAGGTAGGTTAGCAGATAGACTTGCACAGTAATCCTTAGATTCTAGCTTCAGTACCGCGACACACCTGTAACATCTTTGATTGAGAAATGATTGTCTTTGCTATGTGCTTGTTCGCTGCTCTCTCTTTCGCATAAGCACAAAAAAAAATTTCTTTAATATGATTTATGACCATTAAACCTGAATTTCGGATGTTCAATAATACGTTATTTATAAATCATACAAATTTAACTATGTTTTTCGCCCCTTAACCTAAAACTTGAAAAAGAGGGATGCTACTGATTTTTTATTTTTTTAAGAGTATTTAATTTAAGAGTAATATTTAAAATTAAAATTACAGAATAATAATTTTAACAATAAATAAATACTTTTTGGCATAAGCAATACCACGTCTTTTTACCCATAAATATATTGAAATTCGGAAAACCCTTTTTTATCAATTTAAGTGAAAATGATTGTTAGCGTTAAAATATGACGAACCCATTTCCTGCTGACAGGAATCAAGTAATTAAGGTTCATTGCTAATTCCGGTAGTCATTCATGAGTCAAAACTACATGGCAAAGTAAATGCTAGCCACTGTTGTGTTCTGCGCTAGAAGGTAGCATATCCATGGTTGACTTGCATATGTTGCCTAAGCCCCCGGTCATAAGATCTTGCACCATTAACATTTATAGTGCCTGTGACAGTGTCACAAGCAAGGGCTGTCTTCTTATGTACCATTTTATAACGAAGCCATAAATTTACATAGTTGTGATTTTAATTAAAAGTAAAGTATCTCCACGCCCATATCCCTGAAGAGGTAGGCAGAGGCACAAACAGGGCACCCACGACGAGCCGAAGACACTAAATCTCACAATGTGATAGGTAGCAAGCCCATCACCAACCGGACACATATGCAATCCCAAGCAACTTTTTTTTGTTAGAAAATTGGAAAAACCGAAATTATTTATTACCTGACCCGGGAATCGAACCCGTCATGCATTCAGATCCAATCTCATCATGCAGTCAAATCCAACACCTGGACCGCTAGATCACAGAGGTAAATTAATTTTAAAGACAAATTTGTTTTACAATCTGCTGGTAATCTTTAGTGGAGCTAAAAGTGAATTATATTTTCACTGCTCTTGTAATGCTTGTCGAAATAAAACAACCCATTCTCTTCTAAACTATAATTTAAGCTCACAAGGCCCACCCATGTAGATTAATTTAAAAGTCGAGTTTGGTGCAACAAGTTGTAAATTGGCTTTACTTCGCGTGCTCTGCCGAAAGTTAGCTTTTCCGACAACATACCGACGCAATTCAAAGACATATTTAGCAAAAGAACGGGTAGAGTAAATTTTTTCTTCTAAACCATTTAAATTCTTTACAATCGCGTGTGGTCTAATTAGGTATACCTATTGCGGTTTACCCATAAAATGGCTTATGAATAGTTCAGAACAAGTTTGAAAGTACCATAGCGATAACCTAGTTTTTACCGTCATTTGCATGTTTTATAGTACTCAGTATTTATTTTGTGTTTTGAGATAAAACTTTTGCGTTTTATATTTTTGCTTTTACAAACTTGTATTAGTTTTTCCTTACCTCGCAAAAGATTGAGAATTACTACATTGTAGTGTAGTATTATAAATAACTTAAATTTTCTAACATGCGAAAGGGCATGCTCCGCTGGTTCGGTCATGTGGAAAGAATGACAGATGAAAGATTGACAAAGCAGATATACAATGCGAATGTGGATGGATAAAAGGGTAATGAATGTGAAGGAAGCAAAACAGGTTGTCAGAATCGTGAGGTCTGGCAGTCGATATTGTCTACCTACCCCGTAAGAGACTTGGCGTGAAGATATGTATGTATGTATGTAACATGTAAACTTTTTTGATTCGTTATAACATTTGCACTTTCTTAGAATTTATGTTATAACTAGCTGTTCCCGCGAACTTCGTTCCACCCATTCAGTTTGTATGGGAAAAATTAAAATGTTGTTTTTCCCAGTTTCCTCACAGTTGAACAGAATAAAAAGTATCCTATGTCCTTCTCCCGGTTCTAAGCTACCTCCCCACCAATTTGCAGCCTAATCGGTTCAGCCGTTCTTGAGTTATAAATAGTGTAACTAGCACCACTTTCTTTTATTTACATAAAGTAAATAGTATGTATATAGATATAATGGATAGGTTGTTAACGTCACATTTCGGGGCAATATATCTTCGGCTATTACTTACCTCTCCGGGAATATAAACGTGAAGATACTTACTACCTTTAATATATAAACAATATTTTTCTATATATTTCATGATTTTTTATATTCTTATAATTTTGTGTCATATTGTTGGGTAATTATTTCAACTTTTTTAACAACTACAAAAAAGAAGGTTATATCAATGTCATTGCCTGTCAGATCATTATAAAACTATTTATTTACTACCTCGTAATCATGTGACCTATCTTTAAAACAAAACATTATAATCGGTTCTCTATTAGCTGAGTGAGTAATTGCGCAACAAACATACAAAAAACATACAGTCAAATCGAGTGCTTCCTCCTTTTTTCGAGTCGGTTAAAATAACTGTGTATGTAATGAACTTGAAGTTGTGGACATTATTTGATATTTAACAACCACACTCAGAAACGCCAATTATCTAATAATCAGTCATTAAGTCGACATTTTGTAAAGGAAATTGTGATTTAATGACAGATTAAATTTTAATTCTATTATTTGAGTGTGTCTAAAAAAATACATATTCACAATTATTTTAATTGGAAAACACAAGTAATAAATTTAGATCAATTTTAGACCATTTTTTATCCAAATATTATAATACCTAATAAACAACAAGAACATAATAATAAAACATTTTTTATTATATTCTTGCTGACTCTTGGTGAGATTTAGATCAATTAATAAAGCAGCTACAACTTATGATAATAAAATATTTAGTAGATAGAAAAACCGTTATAAAGTTCAAGGGTAAAGTAAGTAAAGCTAATTACAACACATTATTTGCAATTTGTAAAATTCCTTCTATTCACAGTAAGTTTGATTATTTAAACGTTTTTTTTATGTTATAGGAAGGCAAACAAGCAGACGGATTTCTTGATGGTAAGAAATTCACGCCGCCTAAAGACACCAAAGGTAGTAATGGTGCGTTGCCAACCTGAGGTCGGGATGTTAGGCCTCGAGCAAAAGTAAGTTTACCGGCTACCTTACCCTCCGAACCGGAACACGTCATGACGTTATGGCGGCAGGAATAGGTAAGGCGGTGGTACCAATCCGGGCGAGTCTCTCTCAAACTCTACCACCTAGTCGGATGTCACGGTGTTAGTGGGGGTCATATAAAATTATTTTAAGTACAAGATACAAAAAACTATTTTCTCTAATAAAACATTGTTGAAACCCGCTGCACAAAAAAAATTATTAGGAACAAAGAATCAAAGAGAAATCAAGAAAGAAAAGAAAAGAAGAAAGAAAGAGACCCTCAAATTATGTAACAAATATCCTTTTTTTGGGTAAACTGGGGAAACCATTATAAACAGTACTAACTTCCGCCCGCGACACCGTCCGCGCGGATGTCGGTCTTTGCGTGATAAAACTGAAAAATTAAGATTTTTTTTCTACGTATTTTTCCAGGACATAAATTATCACATTTTATGCCCAGGATAATAAGGTATTGGTGTATTATACCAAGTTTCATCGAAATCGAACCTTTTGTTTTCACGTGATGCCTGAACATACAAAAAAATTTTTCAATATTTTCAATGTACAGAATTGACCCTACTACAGATTTATTATATGTATGAATGTATGTCCGACTCCTACAATTTTTAAAGTACGTTGAACGATTTGTTCCTAACTTGTGAACCGATTTGAATTTTTTTTATTAGAAAGAGAGTAAGTATTTCCGAAATGATCTCATCGTCACTAAGTTAAGTTTGATGACAAAAACCGAAAAAATCGAGTAAGATACCCATTGTTTGTTCAGTTATACGACAAAATAATAGAATAGTAGTCGGTTATTTGAACACACAAAATTATACAATGGTTTTTGCAGTTTACCATGTCTTAGATAATACTAAAACTATGAATAAGAGTTTATAGTACAGAAACGACAGACATATAGCTAAACAGTGATCTCAACATTTTTTTTAATCGTTTTATTTCTTCAATTTGACCGCCTCGTTGGTCGAGTGGCTAGCCTAGTCGCCTAACTACATCGACTAACCGCGAGGCTCGGGTTCGATTCCCGACGGGGGCAGGCATTTGGGTGTTGAACATTTAGATGTCTACATTTCCGGGTCTGGGTGTTTATTAAATTTATTCTAGTATCTACTTAAGTATTTCTATGTATTAGTATCGTTGACTAACACCCATAACACAAGCATATAATTTGCTTACTTTGGGGTTAGATTCAATTTGTGTGACTTGTCCAGGAATTTATTATTATTATGATTATTAATTCATGCAGTGGATGAAGACTTTAGCGATTGTTAAGCTTTTTATCTTTTCTTCACAAAACAATAAAATATCTCTCTTCCAGATTTTGTTAAACAGGGGTTTTTTCGAAAGTTTCAATTATTAAAGTTGTTCAAACAGTTCCTAAGGTGTGGCTACAAACCTAAATATTTGCACATGTACTTCCAACCAGTTCCACTATATTTTCGTGCAACATGTAACAGTCATATTTTTGAATGAAAAAACACTTATACTGTGTTACGTATCACTTATAATTTATCCTATTAATATTATAAATCCGAAAGTTTGTATGTATGGATGTATGGATGTTTGTTACTCTTTCACGCAAAAACTACAAAGCCGAATTACGATGAAATTTCGTATGTAGGTAGCTGAAGACCCAGAATAACATATAGGCTACTTTTTATCCCGGAGTTCCCGCGGGATTGGGACTTACGCGGGTGAAACCGCGGGGCGCAGCTAGTTATTTTATAAATAGCCTACAAGTTTCACTCATGGCAGCATAATCAGCAGTAGTTTAAGTTCTAGCCTTGATGCTGCTGTCATAAGCGGAACCGGTAGACTATTTATCACTACATAGTATAAAACAAAGTCGCTTCCTCTGTCCCTATCTCCCTTTGTATGCTTAAGTCTTTAAAACTACGCAACGGATTTTGTTGCGTTTTTTTTAATAGATAAAGTGATTGAAGGGGAAGGTTTATATGTTTATTTTATATCCGTGCGAAGCCGGGGCCGGCCGCTAGTAAAATAATGAACTATAAGTGATACGTAAAACAATTTGAATATTTGGAAGTTTTAGCACCAACGATGGAAAATATCAAACATGTAACAGTCTTGACCGCAAGTCCGTACTGCTATTATAATTGGTAGTACTATGTAGGTATTACGGTCTGGGATGTTGACAAGAGATCAAGGCATGCTCCGCTGAGTGCAAACCGTTGTAGTACGCTGGACACAATAGTGACAAGCAGCTGGCTAGTGCTCACCATCTAGATGCATTCTTACTGGACTTATCTATAAATAACGAGCACTGCTTGAATATATTAATATTGTGGATGGGAAAGTTTAAGCTATTAGATCGTGAACAAGTAGTTTTCCTGATAGATATAGTCGTCGTCTATAGATACCATAGGTGTTACTGGTGCGTGTCTTGATATCTATAATATAAAAATGAATTGCTAAATGTGTTGGTAAGCGCATAACTCTCGAACGACTAAACTGATTTGGCTAATTCTTTTTTTGTTGTATTAGTAATTGTCAGAAGAATGTTCTTATGAAGAGAAAATCTAGGAAAGTTGCAGGGAAGATGGGAAAAACAATACTTTATTTTCTCCATACAAACTGAACGGGTGCAACGAAGTTCACCGGAACAGCTAGTAATAGAATACATTTTTTTAAAGTCAGCCGATGGTGTACACCATCACAATGTACATACAAAACAGAATAGTTTTTTGAAATAATCTATATCTTATATACAAAAACTAAATAACCCACCTGAAGTTGTTCTTCTATTTTTATTTAAAGTGACTTTCGAGATAAAATTGGGGTAAGTCACCCGTATCACTAGGGGCATGAAAAGAGATAGTATCCCGTTCTCAGACCTACTGAATATGCATATAAAATTTGCTGAAAACGGCTAAACCGTTCAGAGGACTACGGCAACTAACATTGTGATACGTGCATTTTATAAAATATATAAGATGAATCCCGATTTTCCATGGTCATCGCATTACGCGGAACCGGTGTGTTACTTTGGCTAGTTCTTCTGTTGTTGTGTAAGATGTTGTGAGGAGATTGTTCTTATGAAAAAAAAACCTTTAAATCGCAGGAAAAATGGGAAAAACAATGCTTTAATCCCCACTAACTTTTAGTAGCTTTAATGTCAAGCGATACAAAGTTCGCCGGGTCGGCTAGTTAAAATATAAAATCCAACACGTCTTTGCAATAATTTGAGCTATGATCTCAGATCTTAATTTGTACTATGTGTATTATAATCTGTGTATGTACATACAGAACATTTAAGTCTACTTGCACGTTCCTGGGTTAAGTATTTGACACTGAGTTAGCGTCTAACTAGTTTTAAATCAGCTTATATTTGACAGTTTAACTCAATATTACATGTAATTCAGAAATGTGCAAGTGGCCTTTATAAGTTTAAAACAAACAATGTAATTGTAAATTATTATAAGTATAATAATAATATATTGTAAGTGTAAATGTAATTTGTAATTTTGGCTTTAAGCGCGTCGCTAGTCAAGAGCTTAAGGGTCCATATACACTAAAATACGTCAGCAGTATAATGTTTTTTCATACAAAGCAATCATGGATCTTGGTGACAAAAATACACAAGATTAAAATGAACATGATTTATAAGACTAGTGTTTCCAAAACACGATTCATTTCACTGTGCTCGATAGAAAAAAATCAATAAGATAACCCTTTTTTGAAAGCAAAACCCAACTATCTACTTCAATTATGAAAATACCGGCACCAGATTTAATATAAACATAAATAAGTACTATACCTAAAAGATAAGTGTTTCAGTTTTTTACTTTTTTCAAATTACTTTTATAGCGTCAAAAATAGACATTTGTCGTTTAAGACGTTTACTTTAGAGCGCAATATTTCACAATAATCGTGGAACGGGGGAGTGCGGTGATTATCTCTTCTGGCTGACTAAGTATGGGGCCTTAACGTATACGCCTAATTCCAGCGAACAACCGCGAGGCTCGGGTTCAATTCACGAGGAAGGCAGGCATTGTGTGATAAACACTTAGATCATGCATTTCAGGCCGAAAACAAAAATGTCGGCCAAAAAAATGCTGCTTTCAGATAGGACACTTCGGCTTAGCTTTTTGTTTATATAGCAACAAATTCTAATATCTGTAGGAGTAATTTTTGTACTAGTGGTCGCCCATTGGTCAAAATTCGACCATAATAAATTTTAATATCTTGTTGATAAGAACATCATTTTCACTTCTCAAGACCAACTACTTTGTTTCCAAACTTTTACGCATCTGTGATCTTTTATCTTTATCATCAATATATTCATTTGTGTGTGTCAAATGCATGGTAGTGCGGGTAATGTTTTATTTATTGATTTAATGTACTTTATAAGCATTATTTTTGAAAAATTCTGCACGTCTCCTATATATAAACTATAAGTGTGTCTAATTTTATGCTCTTGCGTGCGCAATATTCTTAAAAAGGGGTCCAAATTTTTGCTTCACGTATATTCACCGAGTAGATATAGATGAGTATCGCTGTTGTTTTCTTTCTTGAGTGGACGATCTCATATAGAACACAACAAAGGCGGGGTGAGCAAGAATGGAGATAGTGACAATATGATCCTCTGCAACGCACAGTACAACCTTGATGTGAAAAACTCTATTGGTGTACCCATCCAGTATTCTAAATTTCAGATTGATGGCAAAAACACATACGGAATTACTAACGATAAGAAATATATGACGCCTGCTCACACCGAAAGTGGTAACGGTGCGTCGTCTCATGCACTAGTTCAAATACCTTTCATATAAACCTTTTACCACAAATCTACGCACAACTTCAAAACTCGCATAAACTTTCAATACAATATTTATGAGTTCACTATAAACGCTGTAATAAATCCAGAACCTCGGAGTTTAAAATATATTCACTTGACCTTTTATTTTGAATTTTATCAAAGCGTTACGTTTTAATGCAGTGCTAAGTATAATATCGGGTGAGAACAATGCTCCATAAACATGTGCTCATATCAACGCATAATGCAATCGCATACCTACGAAATGGCGCTTTAAATTCATATTACATTTAATATTAAGATTTTATTGTTATATTTTGCGCACGATTTAAAATTGCCATCTTTGTATGCTACTTACAATCTGTGTACTTAATTGGGTATTTTTTAAAATACCTAAGTAATATGTGGCATACCTGTTATCTCTAGTAAATTTTATTTGGTTTAGTATACATTGCTTTTATTTTAAACTAAACAAAATTTGATTTTATTTGGTTTATTAGTTATTTGCTTTTGCTATGTTAAGTTGGTTGAATTTGAGCAAATGTGTAAGGTTAATTTAAAAAAAAAATGTAGATTCCAGGTTACATTTAAAAAAAAATGTTATTGATGAAATCATTTGTGCCTGGGACCTTAACTTACGAATGTAAAATAAATTTACTAACAGATCAATATTTTCAAATACAGTAATCAATAATTATAGTGTACCCAAATTTACCTAATTTCGATAATTTTGTATATTAGCAATTATAATAAAGATTTTCAAAGAGTAAAATCTATTCTTGTTGTAATAATTATCAAGGTTGAGTATGTAATATTTGTAATGTCATACTTTATCGCCTATTTGCCCCAGGTGTTATTTATATTACCTAGTTATTGTATAGAACGTCTGAATCATATAACTTGCCTGCAACATTATATATTTGACCAAGCCAGCAAAAATACATTATTGAAAATAGTAACATTCGTGGGTTTCTATGTTTTTTTGACTATATTTTGAATAGTTTTAACCCGAACTTAATTAAATGTAATATCTAAGTAGACATAAAATTATTTAATCTATGCTTGCCTTTCACTAATTGCCAAATGGTGATTGTCCCCGTGTTTGTCCGGGCTTCTTTGCAAAATAGACCATCTGCCTTCCTGTGCCAGGCAGCTCGTAAAAGGCGAGCATAGGCTTACAGTCACTAACACCGTGACATCTGACTGGGTGGTAGAGTTTCGCAGCGACTTACCAGGATTGGTATCACCGCCTTACCTATTTCTACCGCCATAACGTCATGACGTGTTCCGGTTTGGAGGGTAAGGTAGCCGGTAAACTTATTTTGCTCGAGGTCTAACATCCCAACCTCAGGTTGGCAACGTACCATTACCATCTTTGGTGTGTATGGTTTGGTGTTAGGAGTGAATTTCTTACCATCAGGAAATCCGTCTGCTTGTTTGCCTTCCAATATCTTAAAAAATGGAATGGCGCGTATATCAAACACAGTGTGCCCGGACTAAGATACGAAATTTGTAAAATACTTAACCCTGCATGCAAGTTTAAAACACTAATGTTTAGCAAAGTAGCTTCTGATCTTGGAACTTATATTTCATTCGTAAGAACATTAAAATTCTCTACAAATCAAGAACCTAAGGCACAATGCACATTGTCAGAGCGTAAAGATACACTGTTGCTTTTATAACGCCATTGTAGCACCCTTCATAGTGCCTTTCTAGCGTATTCAACGTTTTATTATTCATGTAACAACAGCCTTATGCTCACCTTCTCTAATGTTAATAATAGAAGACTACCGTCAAGGAGTTGGATGACGTGTTGGGAAACAAGGACTATATATAATTTACTGCCCGGTATTTTGTATTCAAGTAGTTTTATTATATTTTATATTTTATTGACGCGTGTAGTATAAACTAGTTGCTGCTTGCAGCTCCACGTAGTGTATGAGCGCGGAAACCATTTAAAGTATCGATATAAGGCCCTCTATACATTTGAAGTATTTTCGTGAGGAAAAATCGAAATTTCGAACGCAATGTCAACGAACGAATCAACGAGAATCTACAAACCTTCCCGTGTTGATCCAGGCTCCTTTGCAGAATAGACCATTTTCCTTCCTGAGCCAGGCAGCTCGTATAGCTAAGCCATATTTTTTACAATTTTAAAATTTAAAACGTCCAACAACCTTAAACAAAAGCTTCGTGTAATACAGCTAAAAACCATCTTGATTATGACGGCTTTTGAAAATCGCATCAAGATCGGTCCATTCATTCAAAAGTTATGATAAAAAATAACACACCAGTTTTTGCGTCATTGGTTAAAAATGGTTACAGATGTTAAAGACAGTAACAATAGCTTAAATTAGACGAGAATTACTCTTTAATCTAGATTAGATCTTTATTAAATATCTATGTTTGATCAAAATCGATAACTACATTTTGACCACTTAATAGCAAAGCTGTGCCGCGGGCAAACACTAGTCCAAATAAATTCCAAATGTCAATTAATTGAATCTGACCATTGATTAGGCTAGTGTGGGTGCGCCTTTATCAAAGCTATGACTTGCAATTTAAGACTAATCAAAGATAAACAAAGCTTGATGGGCAGAACAGAGCTTGGAAGTCAATCTACGCATCACTTTTTTATAAATAATTAAGTGCAAGCTCAAAATTAACTTTTCTGGATGACAGCGAGCTTTGTAACCTATCATTATGGTCAAGGTTTGAAGTTCAATGGCTTTTAAATGTGGCGTGTTTTTTCAATGGCTTTCCCGTGTGTTTGTTTTTTATGTAAGAGGACCAAAACGATTAGTGAGTAATTCATAGCTGGCAATTTTGTTTAACTTGTGGTCGCCCGTTAGTCGCAACTCGACCATATTAAATTTTAATATCTTGTTGATAACAACGCCATCTTCATTTCTCAAGACCAACTACTTTGTTTCCAAACTGTATGATGTGCCATTAGTGATCTATTATAATTATCACCAATATATTTGGTTGTGTGTGTCAAATGCATGGCAGTATATGTAATGTTTTATTTTTTTAATTAATGCACATTATAAACATTATCAATAAAAAATATTAGCATTCTGCACTTGTCCTACACACAAACTATTAGTGTGCAGAATTTCATACTCCTCCGCCAGCGCAATTTTCGTAAAATAGTGACCAAAGTTTTTGCTTCACGTATTAATATATAGATTAACTTTCTTACGCTTTCTTTTGCCTTAAACCCATTGTTGTACTCCAGTTTAGAGGGTAAAGTAATCGTTAAATTTATTAATTCATGTGACTTAACATCCCAGTCTCAGATGAGTCTTTGATATCTTGACTGTCTATGGACGCCAAGTATTCGTTCTTCGAGGTCAATACGTTTGTATTCGAGACTCCTAAATCTTAGTTAAAGTATTGTCTATATTCAGATATATACCAATGTTGCGCATCCTAGCCCAGCGGAATGTTACACGATGTGGATGTATATTTATTGACAGTATGAGTAGCAGCTCAATATTAAATTTAGCCGCCGATAACATTTTCATTTAGAACACACCCTCTAATACGTTCGGGGTAACGAAATCTATGGAGACGACAGATTGTCTTAAAATGTCTATCTGTATTTTTTTTTCATATGAAAAGAGAACAAAATAACATATATCCTGATGGGAAAAGATAACCTTAGCCAATGTAGATGTTACAGTTGTGTTGCTGTCCTGTAGCCTGGATGTTAAAACTACCTTGGAAATGGCTACCCTACCCTGTCGTAACCGGAAAACAACACTTTTAATATGGTGGAAGGAATAGGTAACGCGCTGGATCCTTTAGCTTTATTAGTAACGATGCATTCAACATGCCTTTTTAAAGCTAATTAGAGAGGCAGATGGAGCATACTCACATAAAACTATAGATATTTTCTTTTCTTGTTAATCGAGCTTAACTGTAAAACTACCAGTTTTAGTTTAAAATACGCATCACTAAAGTATGTTTCTAAGATGGGAATCTGTATTATTTTTATTAATTGAGCATTCCATGGCGAAAAAAGTATATCTTAAACCATATAGTGGTGTTTTTTTATAATTTTACTGTTAAATTTTGATTTTTTTAATTCAAACACATTTTGTTTTAAGACGGAAACATTATCCACCTTTCATGTGTGGAGCAACGAGATGTGAAAAAAATAATACTACCGCCGAGGCATGGATCTACAATATTTGATAGTTTGCTAAATATTTATGTGTAAGAACTTACTATAATCTACCAGGATTAAGCTCAAATTAATTTAATTAAATCCTATAATTTAGAAATACAAAAGTAAAACTGGTTTTCTGGTATAATAATTCATTTTAAAATACGCTAAATGAAGTTGACTCTGTTAAATACTACACACATACTACTACATTTTGAAGCTTCTCTACTACTACTACAGGCTAGAAAAATATAAAATAATAACCTCTCCATATATTTCTTGTTAAACATTTAACATGGGGGTTTAATAAAAGAGCGGGCGCCCGTATATCGATAGCCAGACCACAGATAAGATCACACATAAACACGAATAAAACCCGGCTCGCACCAATTGGTGGTACCCTTTCATATAACAATTCCCTTTATTAAACGCACCCGAATGTGCCCGAATCGCCATAGATATGAACAGTGAACAAGTTTAATTGAATTGAATGGTAGGACGAAAGGGGCTGGAATTTTAAATGAAAATGTAATTACGGGAGTTGCCACTGAACACTTGGACAGCAGTAATTGTGTAATCGTTTCAGCTCCGCAATCCTCGATGGTTAATTTATAAAATACGAATGAAGCTACGAATATTAAAGAGTTGAAATGAAATGAATATAATTGCTCTAAATACGGTTTTACATATAGGTGTTTACATATACATTCTTAAGCCTCGTATTCAACCAAGAAATGGCATGCAAATCTATAAAATATGTGAAGTACACAAAATTTTAAACAATATTTTTTTTAACAAATAAACTCCTTCTTGATAATTACATTGTATAAATGTCATTAACTTCATAGTCCTTTCAATGAAATATCTAATAAATAGTATCAAATTAACATGTCAACTGAAATAAAATATCAATAATAAGTAAAAAAAAAATATATTATTCAATTAGATTAGTAAGAAAAAAATCCTGGACAGTATAATAAGCTTTTCCGATTAAGAAGGTGTGCGAAGCTTTTTTAAAATGTTTTAAATTTAAATTTCGCATTTCTTTAGGTAATCTATTTTATATCCTTACACTCATTGCATAACAATTTTTTAGTTGAATAGTTTGGGACGGGAATCCGATTGAGGAAATCACTTTTTGTTTATTATTTATATACCACTAGCCGTTGCCCGCGGAGTGGCATGATTTGCATGATTGCGATGATTTTAATGGATTTTTTTGGAATAAAAATTATTCTAAGTGTTAATCCAAGTAACCCTCTATACGTTTTGGCATATACGACACATTCAGCAGTTTTCGCGTGATGGAGTAACAAACAAAGATACAAACTTTAGCATTTATAATATTAATAGAATATGATTTGTGGTGGATCAAGTTTTAGAGGACTTCAGTTACCTACATGCACATAAAGACAAGAAATCTATAATATAAAAATGAATCGCTAAATGTGTTGGTAAGCGCATAACTTCCGAATGACGGGACCGATTTGGCTAATTCTTTTTCTATTGTATTTGTTATTACCAGGAGAAGGTTTTTGTGAAAAGAAATACCGGGAAAGTTGCAGGGAAAATAGGAAAAATATTACTTCAATATTTTCCATACTGAACGGGTGAAACGAAGTTCGCCGGAGCAGCTAGTATAGAAATAAAAATACTATAATCTATCATCGAATCGGTACTCGGCCACGCACTGAGAAGATCTGGCAAGAAACTCAGGGGGCTCTTTTTTTTTCTTCTTAATACATTATATTATCAATCTATGCTTGCAACTAGGCGTTTCCCCTTCAAGTGCAAGTCGTATTTAGCCTTTGTGTCTATTATTCTAAAATTGTTATACCATTTAAATATTTAATACGTCAGAAGATACCCAATTCGAAACACAATTTATGATACCCAGGAGACAAATTGCACAGCACTCCCAGTTTCTCACTATTCCATATGACTGGTCTGATAAATGGTCGGCCACTGCCGTAACACGTTATTGAATGAGTCAGTTCTGGAGATATACATCTAGATTGTTGTAGCAAAATCACTCACTCATTACTTTTGGTATTTGTAATTAGGATTCTATGCAAGAACAGATCAAGCCTTCGTGTCAGGGGGGTCACATGTTCAAGTTAAGTTAGAGCGGGCTCCAAATTTAGTATGATATTTCATTAAATAAATTTAAAAAATGTATTAAATCTACGTTAATGGTAAAGGTTATTATAAGATTTCAGAATATTTAGAAGACAGAAATGCTTGGGATTAATTGCTCCTCATACAATCTCTACAAATTAATTAAATATAATAAACTTTTGTAAATTTTATTTATAAGAAAAAAAAAGACAAGCCCGCTGAGTTTCTTCTCAGATCCGGATCTTCTCAGTGTGTGGTCGCGTTCCGATCCGGTGGTAGTATTTAGAATTATATAGACGCGTCACAAGAATCTGTGTATAGATCCATGTGAATAAACGGATTTTGAGTTTGAGTTTGATGTCACTTATCCTCTGAACCGGAACAAGTCAACAGCAAGCATTGACGTTAAAGCGGAAGGAATAGCTGAGGCGCTGGTACTAATCCGGGCGAGTCTCTGCAAAACTATACCACTTAGTCATATGTCACGGTGTTAGTGACGGTAAGCCTATGTTCGCCTTTTACGAGCTGCCTGTCAGAAAGGCAGATGTTCCATTCTGATCAGAAGCCCGGACCAACACAGAGCAGCTCACATCAAATTAATATTTATTTGACAATATAATATTGTCTAGATTGTGTTTAGATTTTTGAAGTGAAAACTTCTTTGGTGGCGTTGCGCACTTTTTTGGTATGGGTAAAAACTTCTAAACTCGCGTCAGGACACGTGACCTGAAATTTCGTAAGACGAAAATTCGTAACACGGCGCAGGGCGCTTGCGCGAATGTTCATGTTGTCATGTTTGTGTACGATAGATACGTTTTTTATTTTATTATATGAGACCAAACTTGATATTGTTGTTTTATTTTGAATCAAATAGACCGAAACATCTTTAGTGCAATTAACTTATCGCTTATGGAATGTTTATTTATTTATTTAAACTTTACTGTACACAAATAAAAATTGTGAGTACAAAAGGCGAACTTAATGCTAAATGCATTCTCTCCCAGCCAACCTTTGGGCTAACAGAGATCAAGTATGTAGGTACCGAATAACCAAAACAGAATAATACAAATAAATTAGAATTTTAACATACATATAAATAAAATAATCCAGTAATATATAACTACATAGCATATTATATATATAATATATAAGAATATATATAAGAATAGAATAATTATAGATACAATGCATAAACATAAATAATATAAATAAAGTAGACAGCAAACAAAACAAGATTTCTGACCATACATAACTATTTAACAATATAAACATATATATAATATAATAAGGTCTGATGAAACAAGCATGCAATAGTACAGCACTGAATGCAATTTTCAAATAGATATTAATACGTTTTCTTTTTGAATAGCATCTTATTACTCACCTGCCTAATCGATACAGGAAGCTTATTCCATAATCTAGACGAATTTAAAAGAAAAGAATTAGATATAGAATGTTATAATATTTCTAATTACCCATAAACATGTCACATCGATGTTACTTACACCATTCGTCGCGAGATCTTTAGGGTTACTCTTGAATCTCGACATCATCCCAAATGTTGCAAATTTTCTCCGTGTTGGTCCGGGCTCCTTTGCAGAATAGACCATCTGCCTTTCTTACCAGGCAGCTCGTAAGAGGCGAGCATAGGCTTATCATCACTAACACCGTGACATCTGACTAGGTGGTAGAATTTCGCAGCGACTCACCCGGATTGGTACCACCGCCTTACCTATTCATGCCGCCATAACGTCATGACGTGTTCCGGTTCGAAGGGTAAGGTAGCTGGTAAACTTACTTTTGCTCGAGGCCTAACATCCCGACCTCAGGTTGGCAACGCACCATTACCATCTTTGGTGTCTCTAGGCGGCGTGAATTTCTTACCATCAGGAAATCCGTCTGCTTGTTTGCCTTCCTATAACATAAAAAAAAAAATGGAAATTGGAATCGTATATTATGTCACTTTAGCTACTTTTGAACACAGTACTAGCGAATTATTAAAATTTAGTTACAAATGAACAACTAATTCGTTAAAATGATATATTGTTTACCATTAATTAAATGTTAATAAAAGTAGGTATCTTCACGCCCATATCCCCGAAGAGGTAGGCAGAGGAATGACCAGGGCACCCACGACTAGCCGAAGACACTAAGTCCCACAATGTGATAGGTGGCAAGCCTATCGCCAACCGGGAACATTTCCAATCCCGAGCAACATTTTTTTATTAGAAAATGGAAAAAACCCAATTTTCTTATTGTTGCCCGACCCGGGATTCGCCCCGCCTCATGCATCCAACACCCAAACCGCTAGACCAATACTGTATTCAAGAGTATCTAAAATGGCATACTCGATTCCAATTCCCAATATTGCATGAATCGAGCTTCAAGAGTAGCCCTACTGTTTCGCCTAATATAATACTCATTATCGTCGATATAAAAGTTAAACAAATGATTATGTCTCATTAGTATCTTTAATGTAATAGTTTAAATGGCTTACACGTGTTTGATTGATTTTTCACACCTATTTTGAGTGATTTACGGCGTATGTTAGATTAATTATGTTACATTAACGTAAAACCGGATAAAATACATTTTACAAAATTATTCACGACTACATTATACCTATAGTAGTGACCGCCTCGTTGGTCGAGTGGCTAGCGTACTCGCCTAACTACGTCGACCAACCGTGAGGCTTGGGTTCGATTCCCGACGGGGGCAGACATTTGTGTAATGAACATTTAGATGTCTGCATTTCCGGGTCTGGGTGTTTATTAAATTTATTCTGGTATCTATTTAAGTATTTCTATGTATTAGTATCGTTGGCTAATACCCATAACCCAAGCATATAATTTGCTTACGTTGGGGTTAGGTTCAATTTGTGTGACTTGTCCAGGGATATTTATTTATTTATTATATAAGCAAAAATAAATATGTTATAATATATAACTAGCTGCCTGTTCCGGTTTCGCTCGGATGGTATTTTTTTTGTTCATAAATTGAGATATAAGCTACCCTATCTTTCACGTTGGATCAAACTGTATACGGTGTGCAAATTTGGTTGAAATCGGTTAAGTAGTTTAGGAGTACATCGCGGACAAACAACGTGACACGTAATGTATGAATTTTAAGATATATGTCACGGATTTTTGAAAAAATAATGTATAGCCGTCACCTTTTGGGATTCTCCGCGCTTACCTATTCCAGCCGTAATGGTAATATAAAGTTTCGGTCTGGCTAGTAGGGTAGCCGCTAGACTGGCACAATAGGCCCAACACCTCGGCTGCAGCACAAAATATGTGTCTATTACAAAAATGGTGCCTATGGGCCACAGTCGTCTTTTACAGGCAGGAGACCCGTGTGTGTGAGTAACAATGAGATCGGAAAGAGAGTAAGATCGAAAGAAAGTTATACATACATATCTTCACACCAAGTCCCTTACAGGGTGGGCAGAGAGTATCGAGTGCCAAATCTCACGATCCTGACAGACCTATCAGACTTCCCCTACATTCAATACCCCTTTCTTACAAACACACCCGTGGATAAAAATCGAGCGATCCGAACCTGGAATATCAACCATGGTCTTCCCAAGTTCCTACCTCCAACTACGTTCCATTGGAATTTTTACTTGTTTGTTCACTGTACACGTAAAAATGACTTCCAATATATGAAAGGGGCCAACTATGGTTGGCAAGGGCCATGACAAGTAAACAATAAATAAATTCTGATACTCATATTATTAACCAGCTGTTGCCTGCGGCTTCGCCCGCTTTTTCACATGAACCCGTTGTGTGATCGAGATTAAAAGAAGTCTATGTGTTAATCCTGGTCCTAATCTATCTGTTTTCCACAGTTCAGACAAATCCGGTTAGCCATTCAAGCGCGAAAGAGTAACAAACATCAATACATACATACTCACAAACTTTCTCCTTTATAATATTATTAGGAAGAAGAATGAGAAAGACTGACTGTTTATCTAAGCAAAGCTAAATCACTGAACCGCTAAAATTTTGATTAAATTTGACATGCATATTATATGTAAAGTACGAGCTCAAACACAACCTACATTTTCTCAAAACTGGAGGTTGATTTTTTTATTTGATTTGACTATAATAGGGGATTAAATATTTGTATGAAAATCGTTACTATTCTCTACGTCATGATCTACCATCACTATCGTCCAAATTATTATTATTGGCCAAATTATCGCGTAACAAACATACCAAAAACATTCCGTTGAAATATTAACCTCCTTTTTTAGAACCTATCAAAAACTAATAAACGAACGAGGCATGTTATATGTAAAGATACCCATAAAAATATAAAACTAAATAATAAAGTACAGAAAATAACAACAATATTTAAAAAAATCTATCATATAAAATGTAAAAATATCATTTTACATTACATTTTATGCAGAAATCGTATTGAGTTTTCATTTAAAAATGTTTACATGCTTTAATAAACGGAACGTCTTCAGCCAGTCACGTTTCATTTTGGATAACAATTTAATAAACCTATCAACTTATTTAAACTTGTTTCAAACGGATTTCTCGTGATTATAAGACGTCAGACCACGGGCAAATAAAAGATCCTCATCCCCACAACTTTTATTGAAACAGAAATAGACATAACGTACAAATAAAGTTATTTTAGAGCTTGGCATTTTCTGATGTATCAAAACTTTTAAAATAAACTTCTTAAAAAAAGAGTTCTTAGGTGCGAGATTATTGTGCTAGGCTAAGGCTAAAAGGATAGCCCTCTCGCGTATTGAAATTGCAACTGTGACTTAGGTAGAATTTGACTTTTCATGCTTGTTCAAAGTTCAAATACCTATAATTAAAACAGGCTTCTGCTTTTAGGAAGATTCATTTGTCTAATATTATATGCATTTTTATAATTTTAAGGTCACCATTACAGAGTATCTCGCTAAATCTTATTCCATACTCTAGGGTTGCCTGGGACATTAAAATAAAGTGACAGTGTCCTCTGATACGGTCATGTGGAAAGAATTACAGATGATCGTTTGACAAAGCAAATTTAAATACAAGCGTGGATGAATGTAGGTACCTGGAGAAATGGTATATCATGATCAAATTGTTCGGGTGTTATTCGAGGGTAGTCTCTGAAAACGGTGTATTTGTATGAAAATGGTAATGAATGTAAAGGAAGCCAGGCAGGTTAGCCGGGATTACGAGATTTGGCACTTGATATTCTCTGCTTACCCTATAAGTGACTTGATGTGAAAATATGTATATACGTATGTAAAAATAAGAGTTTTATTAATTTAGTCTACTTTAAAATTGTTGAAGTCTTTGGCTATTTCTTCTTTCACATGAATAAGAAATGTAAGAGAAATAGCAGCCTTATGCACTATGGCTGTGCACAAAATAAATTATTTACTGTTATCATACTATATAATATTATAAAGAGGAAAACTTTGTTTGTTTGTTTGTTTGGTTGTAATGAATAGGCTCAAAAACTACTAAACCGATTTTAAAAATTCTTTCACTATTCGAAAGCTACATTATCCACGAGTGACATAGGCTTTGTTTCATCCAAATCGGTATAGTAGAAGCCAAGTTACGCAGGCGAAGCTGCGTGAAACTGCTAGTTTTAGATATTTACGAACAATGTATAACTTATTTCTTTTTAACGCGTACTGTATATGGTAATAATGTTACCTAAATTATGTTTCCAGCATTGATTCAGGTCTTTTGTGTTTGTCAGATACTATCTAGCAGCTTTTAAGAGGCGAGCATAGGTTTAGATGATTTATTACGAACATGACCAGTTGTCGAGTGCTTTGTAGTAGGTTAACGTAGAAGGGATCCTTCGCTTTACTTATTTCTGCCATCTTAGCGACAGTATTATGTTCCGTTCTCAAGGGTGGAGTAGCTGGTAGACTTGCATAAGAGGCTTAAAACACCGTTCACAGGATAGACGCCCTTATAACAACTATGGTGTCTTTAGCCCACGTTTGTTTCTTAAGGCCCCATACTCAGTCAGCCAGAAGAGCCAATCACCGCGCTCCCCCGTTCCATGATTACTATGAACAATGGCGCTCTAAAATAAACGTCGTAAGCGACAAATCACTATTTTTGACACTATAAAAGTAATTTGAAAAAAGTATAGAAACTGAAACACTTATCTTTTAGGTATAGTACTTATCTATGTTTACGTTAAATCTGGTGTAGATATGTTCATATTTGAAGTAGACATTTGCGTTTTGCTTTCAAAAAAGGGATAACTTTTTGATTTTTTCCATCGAGCATAGTGAAATGAATCGTGCTTTGGAAACACTAGTCTAGTAAAGCATATTCATGTTAGTCTTGAGAATTTTTGTCAGCAAGATCCATGTTTGCTTTGTATGAAAAAAACAGTAAACTGCTGACGTATTTTAGCGTATGTGTCCCTTAACGTTAGTTTTGTGCATTTGTTTGTTGTCTCACTTCATAAAAAATAAAATCTCACATTTTACTACGTGGCACTTTACTTATACTTAGCCATAATCACACTTTTGTACACCTTTCGAGAAAATTGCACATAATTTGTTATTTGAAAGGAGCATCACATGTTACGAATGTGTTTCTCCTGAACAACGAATCTCGACCTTCCTCGGGGAAATCTAACATTTGAGAAGTCTCAACTCTATGACGGGAAATACACACACTGACATCGAAATGCCACTTCTTACCATAAATCTCAAACTACTCTGTATTTCTGAATTCCCTTTTGATATTTTATGCAACAGTTTGGAATATAAAAATGTGATTTTTAGTTTTTGTACGTTTTGTTTTTGTAAAATTATTCCTTATTGGAAATATGTATTCTGTAGTAGATTTGAATTATGTAACATTTTTAATTTTGAGTCTCAAGTATTGAATATGGCTGTAGTAAAGCTAAAGAAAGGGTATAATAGCAGTAGTAGCCAATGAGAAACCATCCCAATTTTTAGATTCTATACTTCTTATCGTCGGTGCTTGGTGGAATTCCATTCTTGATGCAATTTATTTAGAAACACAGTTGTTATATAGCCCTGAGGATGCTTGTATAGCGAAACCGGTTGGCTAAACCACAAAAATTAAAAAATAATAAAATATATTGTGGAAAGTACAAGTGTTTCTAAATAAATTGCATCCCAATTTTTCACCCAGTAAAAAAGTAATTCTTGAATACTCTACTAGTGATAGCAAGGTTTTAAGCTGGAAAAATGTCATAGAGAGTAAAACTTTGTAAAGTGATCGTAGGTAGTAGGTATATCAATATTAGAAAGTGAATGAGATGGAGAGTTAATAGACTTATCTGTCAATAGTCTCTTTTATCAAATGTGACCACGTCCTAAGCAACTGGACCAAAATATCAACTATCAAAATAAAATCTTGAGTACTTTAATCCGTAAATCGAAAAAATCTACCTTGTAACACTTGGTGTGTTAGCCAATAACCGGCACTCGCCTCTTAAAAGTAGAAAAAAGCCTCTTAAAAATAATTATATTCTTCAACGCAGCAAAAACAAAACAATAATTAAGTAATTACGAAAGATCAAGAACAGTACATAAAAACAACACCTAATAGTCCTTATTATAATCAAACGGTCCATTACCCAGCAGCAAATGACTCTAGTTAGTGGCTAGAATAATAAAAATGTAAATCCGAAATGCCTTAAAGAACTCGTTACGCCTTATAAACCTCAAGTCTCGACATTCAAAATATCCACAAACCGCCGGCCAGAATTCTGAAATTAAACGAGTAATTACAGTGTTTATCCAATTTGGCAGGGCAGAAAAACGCGACCTCCCCATTGTGCAGGAAATTTGTTTTAAATTTCGACAACAATGGGGAGATTGCAACTCGGATAATTGCGTAAGGGAACCATCCATGACGCTGTGGAATAAATCCACAGCAATGAACGGTTAATGATAGCTTGTTCAGGTTAAACAGGGTTTTCAATGGAATTTCAACTGGGGAGATCTGGATATCACGGCGTACACCGTTATATTTTAGTTCTTCAGAAAGTTAATGTTTTTCATATGATAGTAAAAAAACTGAATCAACCCGCAATAAATTGTTCATGAGTACATGTTGTACTGGAATACTCTGGTGCTGGTAAATCCTTTAATGTAAACTCAATCGAGATGGTTTGGAAATATCGACCTACGTATTTGAACTTAATATTATAAGACAAAGACCCCGACTGCATCCGTCTGTTGTTACTTGTTGGAACTTGTTGAAAAAATGTAAGTCAATCGCAAAAGCTACCTTAAATATTTGAGTTAAAGCAAAATAAAATTTTAAGGGGGATTTTAACTTTGTAATAGATTTTCATTTTCCTAATATTTTAACTTTTGTAAAATAGTTACACAACTGAATCCATTTGCAAAAAAAGATTTAAAGTTAAAGAAAGAGTTAAAGATAAATTCTGCTTACATATAACTTTAAAGGGTCTTAGCAGGGGATTAATTTTTTTATAAAATAATTGAAATGCTTTTAATTTGTATTTAAGAGTTTATAAAGGATAAAGTGCCTGTCACTTAAGTATTGGTATTGAACAGGATAAGGTGCAAGTTGGAGTTAGAGGTTTTACAAGAGTGTTTAAAGGACTCCGACAAATACAACCTGCGAAAATATTTAAAAAAAACCATCTCCATCATAATAGCAACATGATAATCTCTAACTGAAAAACTTCCTCTCTCTAACCATGACCAAATTTAAAAATTTAGCTAGCAAAACCAGTTTGGTAACCAAATATTATTTTAACGTTATACCAAAAACCAGCTAGGTACTAGGTAGGCATAGCAATATAGTAGGTATTCAAACACCACTTTTAAGTCCATTATTAAATACCTCTTTTAGCATCTCCAGCCCTTGTTGAACTAAGCTTTCAGTATAACTCTCCTTCTCTTTTCTTTTAATTTCTTGCGTGAATTTGACTTAAATAATTAATAGAAGAAAATGTTACTTTGCAAAAATATCTCCCAAGCTGAGTACTAATCGATAATGTTCTAAAAAGGTTTCTAAAAAAAAAACAAAAACACAGGGTTACAGTTGAAATTTTATGATATAGTTCTCTTTATAAGAAAACTTTAAATACACTGTTTTTACACACATACACATTTTGATAGACGCAAACGTTCCCCCATTTCACTCCTGATTTACGAGATCGACTGTAAGTTGTAAACCGATTTATAATCTCGGTGATTTATAGATTTGGATTTTTTGCATGTCCTTATTGCAAGTTACAGTGGTTAACGTTATTCGCAACTATCTATATTTTGTCATGGTGTATGAAGAAATGTGACGGACACCAAAGACGGTGATTGTGCGCTGCCAACTTGAAAAAGGGGATGTTAATCCTCCTGCTTAAGTTTAATCTGATATTATTACCATTTCAATGAACACTGTTAATAGGGAACAAATGTAAAGCTTTTGATTTCGGATTTTTCATATATACATGTAAATCTTTTTACCTTGGATAACAATGAAGTGTCACCCAGGAATAATATTAAGTCAGGATTATCATGTAAATGTAAGTATATTTGAAATAATGTCGGTCATTTAAACAAATAGGTACAAGTAATAAAAATGGCCCAAGAAAAGTTCCTGGTGGCACGCCAGTAGTAACTGCAAAACCAAAATCCAAACATAAATTCATTATCAAGAGCTTTTTTCCTAGTAAAATAATAATAAATAAACTAACCACTACTATGAACCATATAAACTAGATAATACTCAATATACAGCAGCTTAATTGATAATATCAGAAAAGATTTATCTCATTTATAAATCCGTTATACGCTTTATACCTTTGTCACATTGACGAGTGATCAATATAATCGGCTTACAGATTGCCTACAAATATATTGTTATTTTGTAATACATTATACTACTAGATATTAACGTCATATACAGCATTATGAGCTGAGACTTAACGTTTTATATATACCGAATGAGCTTTAAAGCTTGTATGATTGGAATTTTAAACCGTATGATTTTATACAATACTAGCAGTTTCACGCAGCTTTGCCTGCGTAACTTGGCTTCTACTGCACCGATTTTGATGAAACAAAGCCTTTGTCACTCAGGAATAATGTAGCATTCTAAAGGTAAAAGAATTTTTGAATTCAGTCCAGCAGTTTTGGATCCTAATCATATCAAACAAACCGACAAACAAACAAAAAATTAAACCTTTCCTCTTTATAACATTAGTATAGACTAAGAACTTCCCCCATGTTGGTCTGGACTCCTTTACAGAATAGATCATCTGCCTTCCTGCCAGACAGTAAAAGGCGAGCTGAGGCTTACCGTCACTAACACCGTGACATCTGAGTAGGTGGTAGAGTTTTGCAGCGACTCGCACGNTATTCCAGCAGCCATGAAGTCAATGCTTGTCGTTGACGTGTTCCGGTTCAAAGAGTACGTACGAGTAGTAACGCCTAACATCTGGATGTTAACGGGATCTTACGATCAGGAAATCCGTCTGCTTATTTGCCTTCCAATATTATAAAAAGTAAAAAACTAATACGATTTTACTCGCACAGATGGCTAACGTAATACTATCTAACAAAATTTAAAGTAATAAAAGATGCTGCAATTCTGATGGTCATTCCCATGCACGATTCATTGAAATTTAATTAATTCAAAAATTATAAAACTGACCATTAAAAAGGAATTCGACTGTATCCCTCTGTAGTTTAGCGGTCCAGGTATTGGAATAGACTGCATGAGGTCACAGGTTCGATTCCTGGGTCGGGAAACAAAATGAAATCTGTTTTTTTCCAACTAAAAAATAAAAGAAATGCCTGGGACAGGATATGTGCCTGGTTGGCGATAGGCTTGCCACCTATCACATTGTGGGACATTATCTACTCTTGAGATTTGAATTTAACAATATCTCCATCATATACAACATATAAACGTCAAAAAAATGGCAGTTTGGAATATCCATTCTTGTAACCAGATGAAAAAAATTACCTCTCTGGGTGGGTATTCCTCTTTTTGTTTTAAGATCCGGAGTTTAGACTCTTAGTTTCCCTTAAAATAGAGAAACATTAGATGAAAGGGAAAAAAACTTAAACATATACCACCATATATTCAAGATTTTTTCCCTTTCCTCTAATGTTGTCACAGGTTTTGTGAAATTGTGATATATTAAATCGTATGCTAACACTTATTTTATGATATAAAGCAGCGAACAAGCACGAACGTGGCCTATAAATACCGTAGATGTTATAGGTGCATTGCGGTGTTATGGTGAGGGTATTTTCTAAACAAGTAGAAGTCTATATGCCATACTACCCTTCAGACCGGAACATGATGCTGTCACTATAGTGGCAAAAATAGACCAGCGCACGTTTGCAAAAATGCGATATAACACCAGCGGTCTCTGCTCGTGTCTTACGCCCTGCCAGGCAGAGTTAGAGATAGTCGCAGACAGAGATACACAAAGAAACAGACCAATGCGGCAATTATCAATTAAAAACTTATTGCTAAAATAAATAAATTTCTTAACATCTACACCATATCCTCTAAGTAGTGTAAGTTAAAACTCAGCTGCTGGTTACAAAATGAGGGTTATGATGAGGACAATCTTGCCTATTGGGAATCAGTGACTATAATACGAATTTTGAAAAATAAGATTTTGAAGTTTTATCATATATTTAGTCACAAATAAATAAATAAATAAATATCTCTGGACAAGTCACACAAATTGAATCTAACCCCAAAGTAAGCAAATTATATGCTTGTATTATGGGTGTTAGTCAACGACACTAATACATAGAAATACTTAAATAGACACTAGAATAAATTTAATAAACACCCAGACCCGGAAATGCAGACATCTAAATGTTCATCACACAAATGCCTGCCCCGTCGGGAATCGAACCCGAGCCTCGCGATTCGTCGATGCAGTTAGGCAAGTACGCTAGCCACTCGACCAACAAGGCGGTCAAGCGGAATACATTGCGAGCGATCGAGCGACAAATACATTGGCACACGTTAATATATACACATATTTATACATAACACACACGATCACACAAAGAGACATCACACACACACACGTCTTATAATAAATATTATGCACAAAAAAACCTAATTGTATAAAATCTTTAATTTAAACTCAATATTTTGCAACAGTATTCTTTTATGTTTTTGAAAGGCAAACAAGATGACGGATTTCCTGATGGTAAGAAATTCACGCCGCCTAAAGACACCAAAGGTGGTAATGGTGCGTTGCAAACCTGAGGCTGAGATGTTAGGCCTCGAGCAAAAGTAAGTTTACCGGCTACCTTACCCTCCAAAACGGAACACGTTATTATGACGGTAGGAATAGGTGAGGCGGTGGTACTAATCTGGGAGAGTCGCTGCGAAACTCTACCACCTAGTCAGATGTCACGGTGTTAGTGACGATAAAACTATGCTCGCCTTTACGAGCTGCCTCTCAAAAAGGCAAATGGTCTATTCTGCATAGGAGCCCGGACCAACACGGGGAATTTTTGTTGTTATTTTGTTATATTAATTGTATTTTTACGAAACAGATTTAATTAACGTATTTTTATTTTAGCACTTGACCTGTGCTTGGGATAATATTCTATAAATTTAAAAAAAAGAAAAAATTTCGCCCCAGACAGGATTTGAACCTGGAACCTTTTCGTCTCAATCCGCAGTAGCTCAATTGGTTAGAGCATTCGTCGGCTTGAGACGAAAAGGTTACAGGTTCAAATCCTGTCTGGGGCGAATTTTTTTCTTTCTTTAAAATTTATAGATTTAATTATATAATTGTTTTATACGGAGGTGGGCGTTACTAGCTGCGTCAGAGTCATTCGGCTATTGCGATTGCTACCGAACAGTTATTGTATGATACCATGTAAAATAGTTAAAGACATTTGAATTTGAATTGGCTTGTATAAACGTGGCTTTTTTTTGTTATTGGCTTGTGTAAATAGCAAAGAGAGTTAAGAAGTTATAAAGTTGTTATATAGCCCTGATGATGCTTGTATAGCGAAACCGGTTCGCTAAATCATAAAAATAAAAAATAATAAAATATATTGTGGAAAGTACAAGTGTTTCTAAATAAATTGCATTGAGTTAAAAAGTCTTGAACATATGAAGCGTTCCAGAAATATGTTTAAAATGTAAATAAATTAAATCATGATGTGACGAAGAAAATAGTTTCCATCTAAAAATAACCAGCCCTTAACAGATTATTCCCATGTTGGTCTGAGTTTGTCCAGGCAGCTCGTAAGAGGACAGCACTGGATAAAGTATGGGTCAGTACTAATACCACTAGTGGTCGAGTGCTTTGCATCAACTTGCCTGGGAAGCTGTCCACCAACTTATCTTTTCCTGGCGCCATAATGTAGCCAGTAGACTTGCAAATCAATGAAATATCCTAGCCTCAGGATAGCAACTCATCTGTAACATCTATGGTCTATGGTCGTTAATGGACATGTTAATAATGCTTTGCCAATCTAAGGCTATTAACGATATTAAGATTTTTGTGAAAAATTTACCTTCTGTCCCGTTCCTTCATTACGTGTGACGGTGAATGCACAATACACATTAAATAACTCTTGTACATTACCTACACACTGTTACATTATTTAATGAGAAAACGATCAAGACGAGTGTTATATAAAGTGCATTGGGAAATTTCAAGTGTTCAATAAAAAGTGTCTTTATAATAGAATTTCACCAAGTGCCGACCATAGATACCACCATAGACCATATAGGCGTGAGCTCTCTCTTATTATCACGAGATTGTTTGTTCCCTAATTTCAAACTTAAAAAAAATCGTTGACTTGTGTTCGAAATTTGAAGTTTTAAATTTAATGATAGAATCCTTTATCGTGTCGGTTATTGATCGATTCGGCGACTATCGGTTGCGATCTCCCGACACCGTATAAATGATTGGCCAGCTGTTTGGTCTGTATTGTCGAAGGAAGTGCGTCGGGTATTGTTCTATGCGCTTTGACATTATCACTAGATTAATTAATTGTAGATCTAAGACAGTATAGTACTATTTAAATTATGAGCTTTAGCTTTACACTTTTTCCACTTTACACTTTTGTATTTGATATATTCCATCGTCGGCGCTTGGTAAAACTTCCAAATATTCATATTTTTAAATGAAGAAACACTTGTACTGTTTTACGTATCACTTATACTTTATTATTCTATAAATAGCCTACCGGTTTCGCTTTTGACAGCATCGTCAGGGCTAGAACTTAAATTACTAATTAAGTAGGCTAGGTTGGCTATTTATAAAATAATAAAGTATAAGTGATACGTAAAACAGTACAAGTGTTATACTTTTGTTTTTAAATTAGCTGATCTAATCTAAATTTAAGCGTAATGATTAGTCATGTAATAACAACTATATATATGGATATCTTTAAAATACATTCGGATTTCCGAAACTTGACGAATATAGCCGAAGCGCATAATTTAAATAGTACTACCGTACTACTATATTTTTAACCAACTCAAAAAAGGAATTCTCAAAATCCTTTTTACGGTCTTTTTTACTTAAACCTTCTTAGATCTGTGGTGTTAATTAAAATCTATGAAACCGGCGTGTTTGTATAAACAGTAATAACTGTGAAAACCACGTGTTAGTCCAGGTTCATTGAGAAGAATTGACCGACTGCCTCTCTGGCACCAAGCAAGTAAGAGGCGAGCGCAGGCTAAAATTTAGGTCATTACTTACAAGACCAATGGTGGTAGAGTGCTGTGCAGGAGCTTGCCCGGGTAGGAANNCCGCCATACCCATTCCTGACGCCATAATGGCTCTGTCATGTTCCATCATGGAGGTAAGGATAGCTAGTTGACTCGCTCGATAGGCCTAACTTCCCGGCCACAGGACAGCGTAGCACTTTTAACATCTATGGTCTCTATAAGTCACGATTACCGGTTATATTTTATCAAGAGAGCCGGGTGCTTGTTCGCTGATCTCTAAGACCAGGTAAGTCTGTAGAAATCGCACTTGATACTCTCTGGCTACCAGGCAAGGTATATAGGTATGTGTGTATATTTTATACGTTATACATTAAGCTATATATTAAACGTATTAAATGTGTTTTTTTCAGAATGTCTGTTTCAAGATCATCCAGCTAATAGATTCTGAAAATATTTTTTTAAAACTGTGATTCAAATGAGATGCCATAGCTGCAAGAATTATGGCAAATTGAAACACTTAAATTTGATCACAGTAAATGATTTAAAAATCTAGCTTTGTGGTAAACGGGTTAGTCGGTGGGTTCAATATATTTCTTTCTAAGAATGTGAAACCCTTTACTGTTAATAAGGCCCACTGCACAGCGCGTCGCTTGGGTTTGCGGCGGTGCGAAGTTTAATTTTGTTCTGAAAAATCCCGATTTATGTACATAAACTGCACGGTATTACACAATACCACTGAATGTGCATCTGCATGTATCGCAGCACACCGGAACGATTTGCGACGACGCGACA
>NJDD01002121.1:52257-82513 GCA_002245505.1 Calephelis nemesis
CACGGGGTGAAATCAACTACATTCAATTAGCAAAATTCATAATTTTCTGCGGTTGAATTATTTCCCCGAACCAATCCTTAAGTAGCTAGGTTCGTGACGTCAAGGACAACGCCTGTGATCTAGTGGTCCGGTGTTAGAAATGGCGAAATGAAACCTCGGGTTCGATTTGGATCCGCTAAATTCGATAAAATGTCACTTTTTAATTTTGAAAAATGACGTGAATAGGGATTGAATAACTGTCTGGTTTGCTTTAAGCTTACAACCTATCACATTGTGATACACACATCTATTTCTATCTATTCAGAAATATGGGCGTGAAGACAATAACTTACTTGTATTTATTAAATAGTGTAACTTTAACTCAATAGCCTAAAATGCTTAGTTCTAGTGTAAGTAGGTAAGAGTGTTACCTTTTATTACTCTAAAATTACCCTTAGGCCGATAGTATCGAGTCCCTAACTTCACGGTCCTTTCATTCTTTTGTTACTCTTTGTACATGACCAACCCAAAGGAACGTGCCCTTTGTCATTTTAACAATAACACTATCTTTCAATCCCACTCTTTCTCGGATCTCACTGTTACGAATGCGGTCAGCTAGCGTTATATTACAGATTATCTGTAGCGCTCTCATTTTGACCGCATTTATCCTACTATGATGCTTTTTCTGACATACCCAATTCTCGCTTCCATACAACTCTAGCATAAACACAGAATTATGCAAAGCGAGTCTAGCTTTTTGACTTAAGACCTTGTTATGAATTAGCTTACCCAGCGCTCCATTCGCGCTAATCCCTGCACACGTTCTCCTTTCCACATCCGCGGTATACCTTTCATCCCTGCTAAAAGCACAAACAAGATATACAATTTCATTCACGTGTTCCAACACTACATCATCATTTACTAGGTGGTAGAGTTTTGCAGCGACTCGCCCGGATTAGTACCACCGCCTTACCTATTCCTGCCGCCATAACGTCATGACGTGTTCCAGTTCAGAGGGTAAGGTAGCCGGTAAACTTACTTTTGCTCGAGGCCTAACATCCTGACCTCAGGTTGGCAGCGCACCATTACCACCTTTGGTGTCTCTAGGCGGCGTGAATTTCTTACCATCAGGAAATCCGTCTTACATCCGTTCTGGCTACGTCTGAATATAGTGATGTAAATTTTTTTTAACGACACTAATTCGAACTGCTAAGTTTCTTCTCTTTTCAGCCTGTGATCCTTAATACATAACACAGTAAAGTATTACACAGTATAGTAGTAAATATATCAACAAACTACTTAAAAACATACCAAACCCGTAACAATATCAAGAAAATCATATTCATAAACCAGTACTAGAACAAATTGTATTTACTACGTATATACGAGTACAAATTACTGAAATATAACTTATATGTCATTTAATATAAGCTAAAAGCGATTACGGAAGCCGGTTCAGACTTAACAGCCTCGAATTTAATGATAGCTGCCGTAAATATCATAACAAAGTAGAGCAAATAAACGTAAAGTACACAATAAAATTCAATCATGTTCGCGGGCGGTTTCACTTGTGTAACGATAATGTTTTATGGTGACGTTGCTCCCACGTCGACTACGAATCAAAGCGAACGCAAACTTAAGGCTCATTACACATGAAGCGTGCAAACTTTTTGCTAGAATTGTCATACTCGTATTATGACGTAAGGATCTGAATCATCACGTTAGATAAATAATTTAACAATATAGATAGATTGCTTATTAACAGCATGTCTTTATGGCTTTATATGCCAGAAATGTTTATTACGCCTAAACCAATGATACTATTAAAACATTCATACGTCTTGACTTTTCTGTTATTATTATTTAGTAATTTAGGTTGCATGCATTATTTTCCCGTGTTGGTCCGGGCAGATCGTAAGAGACAAGCAAAGGCGAAATGTGTCATTTGAAATAAGATCACAGGTAGAGTGCTGAGGAACAACTTGCCGGGTAGGGTTCTACTGCTTTACGTATTCCGGTCGTCATAATGACAATGTCATGTTGCGGTCCAGAGGGGTGTGGCCGTTAGACTTGAACAATAATTTGCATAACACCCCGGCCACAGGACAGCGACGCACTACCATTTCTATGGGGTCACTAGGCTATGGTTATTTCTTACCATTAGTGGAGCCACTTGCTTGTTTGCCGTCTTTTGCTATAGAAATAAGACAAAACTTTGTGGAAATGTTTACATTATGACGTAAGGATGTGCACCATCATACATAAATTGAATAATTTAACAATACAATACTATGTTAGATTGATCCTAAATCTAAAGCCATCGCGAACAAAATTGAGCGTCAACGCTTTTATAACATTTACGCGACTAGATTTTTCTGTCTATATATTATTATCTAGTAATTCAGACAAATGTATTATTCCACTAGTCAGGCTAGATGACGATATCCTACGGGGACTTAATACTACCGCCTTAACATTCATCGATAACTATCGTCGTGTTTCAGTTGAAGGATAAGCTTGTTAGTAGTATCCTGTCTTCCAATCCTAAATAAATATTTTAAATAATTTTAAACATTTTTCCTAAAGACTTGGTATTATAACATGGACATTTGGAACAAGGATGTGATGATCTCAACATGTATTTGTGGAATAATTTATTACAAATTGAACACATTATCTGCTGTTTTGTCTTCTCATAACATAAAAAAATCTTGTAAAGAAGTTACCTTTAATAGAAAAGACAACAAATTCGTTTATAACTTTAAATTAACAGCACCTATTCTTACCAATAAATAAATCTCACAATTTTGCTATCGCCTGATGCAAACCGTACCTTGTAGAAAACCCTTGATCAAACAATGCTCAGTTATATGTACGAAAATAAAGTGGCGGCTATTATATATTTGCTGTTGCTGGTTTATTCTGAAAATATGAGATCCTGTCGGATATTAGTGATAACCTACTGCTACTTTGTAAAATTATTTCTATTCTCTGGATTCTTGACGTTTAAATACTATTATGAGCAAAATAATTTTGTTTGCTTGTGCAGCGTTCATGCTTTTATATCTATTGCGATTTTTGTAGTTCAAAGACTGTTACATAACATCTTTTCAATAATATTAAAGTAAAAGATGTTTGTTTGTTTGTTACTATTTTTCGCAAAAGCAGCTAAACCAATTAAATTTGACACACACATAGATGATAGCTTGTGCCTTGTATTAACAGATAGGATATTGTTTGTCCCGAAAAAATGTTTCTATGGAACTATTAACCACGCGGGCAACGCCGTAGGCAACAGCTAGTAAGTAATAAATGTTGCTGGCATAACTAAATTACAAGATTTTAAAACTAACGTTCCTTGAGAAAGTTTACTAGATAAAGTGGTTTAGAATTTGATTAAAAAAGAATATTTATCACTAATGATACAAAATTCAGTTGAATTTTTTAATAGGATTCCTAAACTACTTTTTAATCCACTTCTAAAAAAAGATTGATTTCTCATTTGAAAGAAAGACGTCATTTGTAAATTGATTTTGTCATGTTTTCTTTATTTGACAACTGTTGAGATTGTCTCATTGCTGTCAAGTCTGAATTTGTTAATACATATATGGTAGATTTGTGTACTTCAACAAAAGAATATTGAAGTACGATTCGATTTTGTGCAATTTTCTGCGCTTAATTTTATAAATTTTGGTAAGGAGATCGTTTTATTTCTTCCAAGCTCATAGAATGCTCATTCTTTATTGTTCAAGCGGTTTCCGTGGTTTTTGTCACGAATTACTTTTTAAATGTAAGAAAAATCGCAGGCTATAACTTTTATTACTCACATAAATACAATGCTTAAAGTTTCGTGGGAAAACTAACGCTATGGACATAAAAAAAGCTATAATGCGTAAATTTTATATGATAATGCAGCGATTACTCTGCGTGTTATTCCTCCCTCATGGTAAGAGACAATCGTGGCCTAGAGACACCAAAGATGTTACAAGTGCGTCGACGTCGAATGGCTACCTTATAAAAGTCTACCGGCTACCTTAATCTCCTGACCGGAATATTATCCTGACAATATCATTACGGCGGCAGGCATAGGTACGGTGGCTCAACTCTAACCGGAAAAGTTACTGCACAGCATTCACTGCCAGTGGGTCTTGTTAGAAATGACCTATTCAACCTATGCTCTTATGAGCTGACAGGCAGAAAATAAACTGGTCATTTCAATAAAAAAATACTTTTTTGTTTCAGTGTTTGTACGTGCGTATGTGAGTGTATGTGTGTGTAGCGTATTTTCTGGACAAGAACATGACACTATAGATTTTTTTTATCCTGATAACTAAACAAGTCGGGACCTAAATAACTTTGATACTGGGCACTATATCTTGATTGGTATGTTTGTAACTCCATCACGAAAAATTTCCTTAACCAATTTTTATAAAATTTAGCACATATATAAGGGGTAACTTGGATTAACACAAAATATAGTTTTTATCCCGAAAAAATATAACTATGAGGACCATTAACCATGCGGGCAACACCGCGGGCTAGTTTCCAATATGGCAGCAAAGTCGACCGCCTCGTTGGTCGAGTGGCTAGCGTATACGCCTAACTACAACGACCAACCGCGAGGCTCGGGTTCGATTCCCGACGGGGGCAGACATTTGTGTGATGAACATTTAGATGTCTGCATTTCTGGGTCTGGGTGTTTATTAAATTTATTCTGGTATCTATTTAAGTATTTCTATGTATTAATATGACCGCTGACTAACACCCATAACACAAGCATATTATAATTTGCTTACTTTGGGGTTAGATTCAATTTGAGTAATATGTCAAAAAAAAGTTAAAGCAGATATTACAGAACCAAATGACACCTCACAAATAACATTTCCATACTAATTAAATTTCTTAAATTACTTAACAGATTTAAAGCGGTTTTTTTAAATTTATACAGTGATTAAAGAGGAAAGTTTATAAGCGTTACAATATAGAATTATATCCACTTAAGCAAAGCTGGGACAAGCTGGTAGCAGGACAGCACCCCGTGTTGGTCCGGACTCCTTTGCAGAATAGACTATATGCCTTCCTGTGCCAGGCAGCTCGTAAAAGGCGAACATAGGCTTACCGTCGCTAACACCGTGACATTTCACTATGTGGTACAGTTTCGAAGCGACTCGCCCGGTTTGGTGCGACAGCGTTAACTATTCCTGCCGCCATAACGTCATGATGTGTTCCGGTTCGGAGGCTAAGGTAGTCGGTAAACTTACTTTGGCTTTAGGCCTAAGATCCCGGCTTTGAGTTGGTAACACACCATTATCAACTTTAGGTGTCCCTAGGTGGCAGAAATTTCTTACCATCGGGAAATCAGTCTGCTTGTTTCCCTTCCAATATTATAACAAATGTCTTGTATTAATAAGTTTACTTGCCTATAATTCAGTATTAAACAAGAAGTTATGGCGGCGAAGAATAGGTAAGGCGGTGGACTTAATCTAGGCAATTCATCGCAAACTTTCCATCTAGTCTAAGCCACGGTGTTCTCGCAATCTAAAACGAAATATAAATTTTCATCACAATTTATGTATCATTAGATAGACAGCAACGTAAACTCCTAATCAATATTCATCTATCTAAATATTATTTGATGAAATATTAATAATATTTACGACTAATATAAAATCATCGGTAACTTGACATACCAAGTTGGAGGTCAAGAACATCTCACTCATTATGGACGTTCGATAGATTGATTTTTATTACCCATATTTTAAATATGTAATTCTGAATGTCATTTAAGTCTTAAAATTAGTTAATCTCACGTTAATTAGAAACTTATTTAGATATTATTTTCAACGCCATAATGTCAATGCTCGTATGTATCTATGGACGTCAATTGTTAGCATTTTCGTAACACAATTATTTTTACCAGTGGTCGCCCATTGGTCAAAATTCGACCATTTTAATATTTTAATATCTTGTTGATAAGAACGCCATCTTCATTTCTTAAGACCAACTACTTTGTTTCCTGAATAATTAGTGCGCCGTCAGTGATCTTTTATCGTCAACATCAATATATTTGTTTGTGTGTGTCAAATGCATGGTAGTGTGGGTAATGTTTTATTTATTGGTGTAAAAAAAATTACTACGCACTACGCATTATAAGCATTATTAAAAAAAATATCTTCACGCCCATATCCTTCTAATAAAAAAAATGTTGGTCGGGATTGGAAATGTGCCCGGTTGGAAATAGGCTTGCCACCTATCACATTGTGGGACTTAGTGTCTTCGGCTAGTCGTGGGTGCCCTGGTTGTACCTCTGCCTACCTCTTCGGAGATATGGGCGTGAAGATACTTTTAACAGGCATGTATGTTGTAGAGGTTGTAAACTGTATTACTGAATATCCTAATATATTTAACACTACCAAAGGTAACTCTAGATTAGAATACAGAGATCCAAGAAGACTACTTATGCCATCATGTAGATCTCATCTTCAACAAAGCTGTTACATAACGTGCATAAAAGTTTATAATTAAGAGCCAAAAGCAATAAGAGAGCTACCGGGCAAAAGTCATATTAATATGTTAAAAAAATGGTTGCAAAAGTTGCCCGAAGGCACTTAGTGTTAGTCTCTCAATGTGATAGGTGGCAAGCTTATCGCCAACTGGGCACATATTCAATCCGGGCAATGTCATTTTAAATAGGAAATTGAAAATACACATTATCTATTTTTTGTTGCACGACCCGGGGATCAAACCCTCAAGAATTCATGTCAGACCCCAGACCGCTAGACCACAAAGAAAAAATTTAAATGTACATAAAACAAAAGTACAGAAACTGAAATAAGTTGGTAATTATACAAATGAGCTCGGTTTGGATCGGAGTTGAGGGCAAGTGGTCAGAACCATACTCCACCACCAACGGTCTTGTAGATAATTACCATGTAACCTATGGTCGCCTCTTGCAAGGTATCTAAATACAACAGACCCGTAAATAAAAAATAATAAATTTGGTAGGTAGACCCGGTGTACAGAAAAATAGCAACGCATTTTGAAGCAGCATTTTTTTTAATCTACCGCTTTTTGTCTATGTGTAAAAACCTTGACTTTATCATATATTTTTCCCGTGTTGGTCCGGGCTCCTTTGTAGAATAGACCATCTGCCTTCCTGCCAGGCAGCTTGTAAAAGGTGAGCATAGGCTTGCCGTCACTAGCACTGTGACATCTGACTAGGTGGTAGAGTTTGGCAACGACTCGCCCGGATTGGTACCCGGATTGGATTCCTGCCGCCATAACGGCAACGCTTACCGTTCACGTGTTTCAATCCGGAGGATAAGGTACACGATAAACTTACTTTTGCTCGTGGCCGAACATCCCGGCCACAGGTTGGCAACGCACCATTACTATCTTAGGTGTCTTTAGGCGGCGTGAATTTCTTACCATCAGGAAATTCGACTTCCAATATAATACAATAATTCCAATATAATACAATAAAACAAATAAAATTCAAAATGGCCGACACATGTGCAAAAAGTTTTTACTTTGAATCTGGTAACCAATAAGTGTATACTCTTATGCTTTTATAAGATAAGCCTTCTACAGTTTTGTTGCCAAGATATTTTTGTTATTTATTGATTAATAATAGCGGTTACTTGGCAATTGATCTAAAATGTCACGATCTCTTATCTGAGATATGTTATTAATATTGGCTTTAAGTCGATAAGAATAGTATAAAAAACTAAGCAGCCTTTAATTCTGGACCGGAAATATCTCGATCCAAGACATCGTTTGATTTCTCCGTCAGTAATATATTTTCTAGATAGTATAGCGCCATAACTTTCGATAAATTACGCAATTATTTTTGTAAAGACTGTTTAGTAAAAGAAACTCGGAAATATACAATTATGACATTGGTTTTCACTACTTCACTTTTGTTGTTCATACTTTTCAATTTTATTTTATTTTAAATTAAACTTAAACTTGTATATTTTTAAATGCTTGAAAGGATTTTCCACTACACAAAGATAAATACAATTAGGTAGTTATCATTCAAATTGATACCAATGTTCTTGAGAAGTGTAACCGACATTGCTTTGTTTGATATATAGACTAGTTGACCTGACACTCGTTGTGATGTCTTAACTATGGATATTAAATAAAAATTTCACCTGACTGTAATTTTAACACATCATGTAAAGAATTTGCGAAACTGTTTCCTCGTTGCACGTGTGATGCGATAACAAGGGCAATATATTTTTTTTGTACACAGATAGATATTTTTCAAAATAAATATCCCAGAATTCAATTTTGTAAAAACAAAATGATGCTATAATGTTTGCACAACTTAACTTTCAAATTTAACGAGATGTAGTTGAAACAGCAATATGTTGTCAAAAAAAGTTATTAAAAAAAAGTCATGACTAAATTACCTCTATCTAATACATTAAATATCAAATTACAAGGTAATAAATGTCATCAAACCTTTGATAGAAAGAAATATGTCCGTTTGCGTTAATTTTGAACATTGGAACAGATGTTTCTTACACCTGCACAAGACCACACCAGACTTTCCGTGCTTTTACAACCCGCCTCAGTTTTCAATGGGAATGTCCCTGAATTAAATTATAATAAATTATGATGTGAATTTAAAATTAGTGTGTGTAAGACTGTACTATGTTTAAAGTTTCAAACATAACTAACTGTAAGATAAATATTACTTACAGCGCCTTCTGTAAGGAATAAATAATATTAATAATAATAAAAGAGAAAAGAAAATGCAAAGTAATAAAAATATCCGCTTTACTCATGAATACTTGTCAGACCACTTAAAAAAACTCCCATCGCACCCATATTCGAACGTAATTTATACCTAGTCTTACACGAGAATATTGAACTTGAATGTCATCTTCTTTGCAAGGTAGATTGTAAGAGGTGATCACAGACTGCAGAGTAGATCATTACCAACGAGTGCACTGATGGAAGAGTGCTGTGCAGCAACTTATCCGAGTAGGGATCCGTCGTCTATCCTATTTCTCTCGCCATAATGGCAGTGTCATGTTTCTGTAAGGTGAAGTAGCAGCTGAGCCTGCATAATAGACCTAATATCTCGGCCACCTGTAACGGTCTATGGTGTCTATAGGCTATGGCTGTCTCTTTTCATCAGGAGAGCTATGTGTTTGTTCGCTAATCTCAAATAAAAAAAAAAACAATTAAGTTCTGTAAATTTTTATAATTACAATTTTCTTTTTTAGAGACCGTGGCTTATACACACCATTGAATTTACACATAGGCCTATTGTACAAGTACACCGGCTAAACAACCTACAACATGGTGCGTAGGTTTATTTCATAAATACCTTCTCCCGACAACAAAAAAACGACGGGTTGCACTCCGGGAGTGCCAGCAGAAGTGAAAACTTTAATTATTTTTTTTAATATTTAACTTTAATATTAACGTTGTGCATTTTTTTGGAATGGTTAAGGAATACTATTGCACGAATTGCTTTAATTATCCGGAAGAAAGTACTATCGTTTATGTTGTAGTAAACAATATTCATTTATTGCGCTATCGTACACAAACATGACAACACGAACGTTGGCGCCAGCGCCCTGCGCCGTCTTACGAATTTTTGACCTGGTCGCGTAGGCTGGCGAGTTTAGGAGTTTTCACCCATTCCAAAAAAAGTGCGCAACGCCGCTAAAGAAGTTTTCACTTCAAAAAAAAATTGCAAAATTGTTCCATTCTTTGACGCGTAATGAATAGATGAATTAGGGAGCAGGTACTTGTAATAAATATAATATTCGTCATCGCCGAGCAAAACCTGTTAAAGTTACAGCCATGAAATTTGGTGAGTGGGGACGTTTTATTAGGTAGACACCCGCTATAGAAATTCTAGCCATAAGGTGGTGAAATTGGGGTTGAATTTTTGTATGGAAGACTCTCATTTTTGAAATCAGGCTCATTAAATTTTATTTTTGAGCTATTTATAAAAACGTGTAGACACATATTTACGCGTTTCTGGAAATTCTACCCCTAAGGGGGTGAAAAGGGGGTTGAAAGTTTATTTATTTATTTTTATTTATTTAATCATTTATTGTACACAAAAAACTTACATAAATTTTAAAACTAATAGACTTGTACAAAAGGTCAACTTATCTCAGATAAAGAGATTTCTTCCAGCTCACCCAAAAAGGAGCTCATAAAATAACTTTAATGGTAGACTTACAGGGCACAAAAAAATTAAATGAAAAAAAAATATAACTATACAGCATTTACACATACATGCCATATAATTATATCACACCAAGAAGAAAAACAAAAAACAAATTATATGCACAAACATACACTTGCATACATAACAAGAATATATAAACTTGTATATTATATCTCTGAGAACACAATTTATATTTATTATATATTTGTATGGAAGACTGTCATTTTTAAGTTACAAACATTAAACTTTATTTTTGTGCTACTTATTAAAAATGAATAGACAAGTATTTAAGCGTTTCTGGAAATTCTATCAATAGGCGAGGGACATAGGGGTTGAAAGTTTATGTGTAAGTCCTTATTAATGGGCTGTTGATTAAAAATAAATAATTACGTTTCAAAAATGTTTAAGTTATTCATGCAGTTTTTAATTAAACTCCAGTTCAGTAATTATATTGACTGCCTCGCGAGCAAAGCCGTAGGTAACAGCTAGTATTAAATAAAGAAAACACACAGACACACAAACATACACAGACAAACATGATATTATTTAACAAGATTGTCAACCAAAACAAACTAATCATGTTAAAATATTAAGCCCTTCTAGGAAAAACAGTCAAGATAGCTTTTTGTGTTTTGACATGCTGTCTTATTATGTCAAAAAAATCATGTCAGGAATGTTATCGAAGGCATCGATCAATCCACCCTTAATGAATTGTTTAAATCACGGAGTAACATGCACGCTAGTGCCCCGGTGGGTGGGTTTTGATGTCTACGTTTTATTGTCCAAATAAGACAGTATGAACAAGAAAGATTTGTTCATGTTGACCTTAAAAAGAATCTTTGTGGTTTACCATTTTAATGGGTTTTATTTTTTTAAATAAAATTTAATGTAGCCTGCGACTTCATCCGCGGAATATCGTCTTGTCTCTCCAACAGGAAATGATTTAAACTCTTGGTACCCTATAGGTACATAGGGTCACTTTTGTCCTTCGCAATAATATCCTTTATTTTTTATTTATTTCCTTTAGACTCCTAAATATCTTAAAATACAACAATTTCATCGCAACGTCATGTTGCGACATAAAAGAATAAACAAATACACTTTCACATCCATGATATTAGTAGGTATTATCAAAAATATTTTCATGTTTGCAAAAGCTTTAAAGCATTTTTGTTAATCGTCAAAATAATAAATTCAACTATTAAACCGAAGTGAAATTTTAAACAATAAACTTGTTTGAGATAAATTAAAAAAGTTGTGTTTTCCTCGATTTCTCTGGGATTCAGGTGGTAGAACTTCGCAGCGACTCGCCCGGATTGGTACCACCGTCTTACCTATTCCAGCCGCCATAACGTCAGCGCTTGCCGTTGACGTGTTCGGGTTTGGAGGGTAAGGTAGCCGGTAACCTTATTTTTAGCCTAAAATCCCGGCTTCAGGTGGCCAACGCATCATTACCACCTTTGGTGTCACTAGGTGGCGTGAATTTCTTACCATCAGGAAATCCGTCTGCTTGTTTGCCGACCAACTTCATAAAAAAAACATCCAAACAATTCCAAACTTAATGAAAAAGAGACCAGCTTTGAAGTACTCTATTTATTTTCAAAATTCAGTTTTTGATATCGGTTTAGAAATGCCGGTGAAATCAATAAACAATTTAATCTCTTATAATAACAATTATAAAATTGTTGATCCTAATGGATATAAATAGGTGCGTTAAAACATTAAAATGTACATATAGTACTTGTAACCAATACAAATATAATTGAATTGCTTAGATTACCACATGTTACATATTATGAGCCACATCTAACATTTGTTAAAGTATTTGCAAAACACAATGTGGTAAAAAATGTAAGTATGCTTAAGGCCCCATACTCAGTCTGCCAGAAGAGCCAATCACCGCACTCCCTCGTTCCATGATTACTATGAAATATTGCGCTCTAAAGTAAACGTCTTAAGCGACAAATCACTATTTTTGACACTATAAAAGTAATTTGAAAAAAAGTATAAAAACTGAAACACTTCTCTTTTAGGTATAGTTCTTATCTATGTTTATGATAAATCTGGTGTCGATATTTTCACAATTGAAGTAGACAGTTGGGTTTTGCTTTCAAAAAAATGTTAACTTTTTGATTTTTTTCTATCGAGCAAAGTGAAATGAATCGTGTTTTGGAAACACTAGTCTTATAAAGCATATTCATGTTAATCTTGTGTATTTTTGTCACCAAGATCCATGATTGCTTTGTATGAAAAAAACATTAAACTGCTGACGTATTTTAGCGTATATAGCCCCTTAAGTGTTTTTATAACAACATGCTAACACACATATTCCAAAATAAATAAATTTCATTTCATTCTATTTATGTTACAGTAATAATGTGCTACATTACAAGAAGTACACAAATTAAGTAAGGGATTAATAATAACTAGTGGTCGCCCATTGGTCGAAATTCGACCATAATAAATTTTAATGTCTTGTTGATAAGAAAACCATCTTCATTTCTCAAGACCAACTACTTTGTTTCCAAACTTTATGTATAGTTCTGCCATCTGTGATATTTTATCGTTATCACCAATGTATTTGTTTGTGTGTGTCAACTGCATGGTAGTATGGGTAATGTTTTATGTATTGATTTAATGTACTTTATAAGCATTATTATTGAAAAAAATAGCGTCTCCTACACATAAACTATAAGTGTGCCAAACTATATGCTCCTACGTCCGCACAATTTTCGTAAAAAGGGGACTAAAGTTTTGACATCACGTATTAATATTTAGATTCATTTTACAAAAGGTAAGAGTTTGTGTTTATTTGTTTGTTGAGTAAATGATATGAATGAATTAGTTCTATATAATTTTGCACTAGTAAAAAACACATTTCAATATCTATGATTCTTATTTCACTTTAGTACAAACGTAGATATTGGTACGAAAAGGTCGTCTCATTGACGAAATAAAAAGGAAGAGGGTATAATTTCGACCTAATTTTTTTATATCTTGCTTTTGATGATTATTATTTGGGAATGTAGATTACAATTTCCAAGTTGTTTTAGATATAATATAATAATGATATTTTTAAATAATGCGTACATTTTCATGGATGTCAACTTTACCCTAAACTACCTTTCAAAAAAAGAATTTTCTAATCGTGACACAACAATGAAAAGGAATATCTATGTTCTTTTTGAACACAAGTCAAGGCTTCGGCTAGTCGTGGGTGCCCTGGTTGTGCCTCTGCCTACCTCTTCGGGGATATGGGCGTGAATATACATGTTCTTTTTAGCAGCTTAAGTAAAAAAGTAAAAAAAATGTTTTTTGCATATTTATTGCAATTATCGCCTCTGTGGTCTAGCGGTTCAGTTGTTGGACTTGACTGCATGAGGTCCCGGGTTCGAATCCCGGGTCGGGCAACAAAAAGAAAATTGGGTTTTTTCCAATTTTCTAATAAAAAAAATGTTGCTCGGGATAGGATAAGTGCCCGGTTGGCGATAGGCTTGCCACCTATCTTCTTATGGGACTTAGTATCTTCGGCTAGTCGTGGGTGCCCTGGTTGTACCTCTGCCTACCTCTTCGGGGATATAGGCGTGAAGATACACACACATTATTGCAATTAAATCACCATTAACTAGCAGCTTGTCCCAGCTTCACACGGATAGACAAACGTATATATGTTATTACACATTCTTGAATCACTTTATCTAATAAAAAACCGTATCAGAAACTGGTTCGCAGTTTTAAAAATCATACTTTTTTTTATTATATTGGCAGGCAAACAAGCAGACGGATTTCCTGATGGAAAGAAATTCACGCCGCCTAGAGACACCAAAGGTGTCAATGGTGCGTTGCCAACCTGAGGCCGGGATGTTAGGCCTTGAGCAAAAGTAAGTTTACTGGCTACCTTACCCTCCAAACCGGAACACGTCTTGACGATATGGCGGCAGGATGGGTAAGGCGGTGGTACCAATCCGGGTGAGTCGCTGCGAAACTCTACCACCTAGTCAGAAGTCACGGTGTTAGTGACGGTAAGCCTGTGCTCGCCTTTTACTAGCTGCTTGGCAGGAAGGTCTATTCTGCAAAGGAGCCCGGACCAACACGGGGGAAAACATAGCATACTTAGGAACAGACAGCAACAAGCGACTTTGGTTTACATTTCATATTTATTGGTTTTGCAAAAAATAAGGCTATGGATCAATGTTTATTACCAATCTGAATAATGTAATAATAATTATAATTACAATTGTAAATTATATTTCAAATTTTATTTTATTTTAATTGTCTTACTTTCTAAAATTACATACACATACATACATACATACATATCTTCACGCCAAGTCCCTTACGGGGTAGGCACAGAGTATCGAGTGCCAGACCTCACGATCCTGACAAACCTGTCTTGCTTCCTTCACATTCATTACCCTTTTCATACAAACACGCCGGTTTCGGAGACTCTTGACACCACCCTCGGATAATATCCGATTGATCTGATCGTGAAATGTCAGTCTTGGTCTCCCGGGTACCTACATCCATCCACATTTGCATTGTATATCTGCTTTGTCAATCTTTCATCTGCCATTCTTTCCACATGATCGAACCAGCGGAGCATGACCTTTCGCATTTTAACACCAACACATTCTTTCAATCCCACTCTTTCTCGGATCTCACTGTTACGAATGCGGTCAGCGAGCGTTACGCCACAGATTTTCCGTAGTGCTCTCATTTCGACCGCATTTATCCTACTTTCATGATCTTTCTGACATACCCAACTCTCGCTTCCATACAATAACGTTGGGATAAGCACAGAATTATGCAAAGCGAGTCTAGCTTTTTGACTTAAAACGTCGCTTTGGAATAGCTAAAATTAGGTCAATATAATAATATAAATTAATCTCCTTTTTTTGGGAAACAAACTTTATGTTAGTACGTTGTAGTTTGCTTAAATATTTTTTTTTCTACCGCCAGTAATTAAGAATTAATTAATACTATACGTTAAAACATAAAGTGAATTTACTTATCTTTAAGTGAAATTCCTGATTATGATGTAGAAACAAAAACCGGTTAGCTTAAGTTTAATATTAAGTGTATTGTGGAAAGTACAAGTGTTTTTTTTATGTTATAGGAAGGCAAACAAGCAGACGGATTTCCTGATGGCAAGAAATTCTTAGTCTAGAATCCGCCTAGAGACACCAAAGGTGGTAATGGTGCGTTGCCAACCTGAGGTCGGGATGTTAGACCTCGAGCAAAAGTAAGTTTACCGGCTACCTTACTCTCCGAACCGGAACACGTCATGACGTTATGGCGGCAGGAATAGGTAAGGCGGTGGTACCAATCCGGGCGAGTCGCTGCCAAACTCTACCACCTAGTCGGATGTCACGGTGTTAGTGACGGTAAGCCTATGCTCGCCTTTTACGAGCTGCCTGGCACAGGAAGGCAGATGGTCTATTCTACAAAGGAGCCCGGACCAACACGGGGGAAAATGCGTGTTATGTAAAAAGTATGATCATCATCATAAAATATCTGTAAGTAGAAAAATACAATTGAGTTTCACAACACAAAAGGGTTCAGATACAAAATAACCAATTTAAATTATTTACGGTGTACACTTTTTATTAAAATTAGTTTTTTTGATCTCATACGGATCGTCGAACGACTCAATTAAAAATGAATTAATTCTGTCTCTCACAGAAAAAGCGTCGCATAATACATTATATTGTTCTGAGGACCACCCAATCATTAGCACCTGGCCTATTAAAATCATAATAGATTGTCACAGTTTCTAAACAAAATCAGATAATTTTGGTAAACACTATTCTTTACCCATTGTAAATTAATGAATAAATAATAAATAAGATATATAAAAAACGGGTTGCATTTTGGGAATGCCGGCAGAAGTGAAAACTTGAATGTTAACGTTGTGCATTTCTGATTTTAGGGAATAATTTTAAACGAATTGCTTTAATTATCAGAAAGAAAGAAATTTTATGTGGTAGAATATTCATTTATTGCGCTAAGGTACATAAACATGACAACACGAACATTCGCGCAAGCGCCCTGCGCCGTCTTACGAATTTCCGTCTTTCGAAATTGCAGGTCATGTGTCCTGACGCGAGTTTAGAAGTTTTTACCCATTCCAAAAAAGAGTGCACAACACCACTACAGAAGTTTTCACTTCAAAAATGCGTTAGCACTTTAATAGTTCTTATTTTACGAGATAAAAGCTATATAGGGTATGTAAAGGCAGTCATGCAGAATCCATTTATGTCATTCTTCCTATACAGAACTGGTGAAATGTTCGCCCATGCTAATCCACTCAAATTCCGTACGGAAAAAAGCGGTATGTATTTGTGTAGATTTGTTTGGATTTGCTGCGTACGAATTTATTTTCAATCAGAATACCATAAAAAACCCGAACGCATATGCTTATTACAAAGCGATCTCTGCAAGAAGATCCTAGTGTTATCCTAATCCTAAATTTTGTGTATTTTTGTTTTTTTTTTGTGTGCAATAAAGTGTTAAATAAATAAATGTCACAAACTTCTGTTTGTGACAATTTGACACTATTTGGATTTGCACTTGGAAAATGTAAGATAATTTTATATTAGTCGAGATGTAAATATGTTTCCCTACTCAAATGATTGAAATTGTATATGAAAAAAGTATCTCTACGCCCGTATTCTCGAAGACGTTAGCAGAGAATCAAACAGGGCACCCACGACCAAAATCCAACAATGTGGTAGGTGTCAAGCCTTTCGCCAATCGGGCACGTTAATCATCCCTGGCAACGTTTTTTTATGGGATATATAAAGAAACACATTTTCTTTTAGTTTGCCGACCCATGGATCGAACCAGAGACCTGTTGAAGTCAACACCAACACCGGACCGCTAGACCATAAAAGGGTTTAGGTGTTATTTATTATGAAAATTACGTATGCATAATATATTTTATTTATATCATTTAATGTTACTTTATCGCTTCTGTATGTTACTCTTGAATATCGATTTCATGCAAATTGGAAATTGGAATCATCAGTCATTTTGAGTACTTTTTGGAACTAAATGTTAATAATCAGCTAGTTCTGTAGTCAAAAGTACCCGAAATGATATATCCGTTTCCAATTTGTATGAAATCGAAAATCCCTGAATCTGATTCCTTGTAGGCTATTTGTTTTCCATTCAGGCAGCTCGAACGAGGCGAGTGTCGGTTAAATGAGTTATTACCCCCTTTAGTTATTACTCTGGCAGAGTGCTGTGCGGCAACTTGCCCTGGTAGATATCCACCACCTTATCGATTCCTAATACTTGTCTACCAGTCTGTTGGCTTGTTTCTTTGTTTTTAACCCATTTTCACAGAAGATTGCATAGTAATAGAATCTATACTTGCTATCGTCGGCACTTGGTGGAATTCCATTGTATATACACGTTGTTTGGAGTTAACACTTGTACTTATCCACTGTGAACTTTATTTAACACTTTCTGTTACTTTCTAGCCAACCGGTTTCACTGTTTACAGCATCATCAGGGCTTTGAAACTAAAGATAAGAAGGACTTTTTTGATTTAACGTTCAATACTTATTTGGTTAGATGTTACTGAGGTCATGAGGTCAGTGGATAAGTACAAGTGTTAACTCCAAACAACGTGTATATGCATAGTAATACCAAATTCACTAAATCAATATTAACTAGCACATTCCAGACCCACCAAATAATTTGGATTATTTACTTCTTACACCGATTTAAAAATGTTAGATACGTGTTAGGTATGTGTTATGACTTATAGACTAATGGGCACGTGATATTTTATATTTCTCATCACCTAATAATTGGATTTATTTCTTTGGCTACTTTAGAAATTATGTTGAAAATATTTCAATAACTTCGCAAATCTACATCAGTCATCAGACTCATCACCATTTTAAAGATTTACTTGTTTACTCTCTTTAATTTACTTCTCTTTTTGTCGCCTCTGTGGTCTAGCGGTCCGGGTATTGGACTTGACTGCATGAGGTCTCGGGTTTGGATACCGGGTCGGCCAACAAAAAGAAAATTGGATTTCTCCAATTTTCTAATAAAAAAAATGTTGGTCGGAATTAGAAACGTGCCCGGTTGGCGATAGGCTTGCCGCCTATCACATTATGGGACTTAGTATCTTCGGCTAGTCGTGGTAGCCATGGTTGTGCCTCTGCCTACCTCTTCGGGGATATGGGCGTGAAGATACTTTTTATACTTGTTTAGTTTAGGGTAAGTAAAGTAAACAAGTTATATACTTTCTTAACTTAAGAATAATAGTCTCCTCTTGTAGGTCTGGGCTCCTTTGCAGAATAAACCACTTGTTTACCGATAATAACACCGTGACGTTGCAACAGAGTTTCTCAGCGACTCGCTGGAATTGGTACCACATACTTACCTTGTCCTGCCGCCATAATGTCAGTGCTCGTCGTTGACGTGATCCAATCTGGAGGATAAGGTAGCGGGTAAATTACTGTTTTTCGAGGCCTAACGTTCGAGCCTCAAATTGGCAACGCAACATCACCGCCTTTGGTATCTCTAGGCGAAGTGAATTTCTTACTATCAAAAAATTCGTCTGCTGGTTGGCCTTCCCAAAAAAACGAATACGAGTACCTCGAAATATGGACTCCAACTGTAAATATTGCTGATGATTCAGCAGTGCACTAATTAATTTAATTTAAAATAAAAATAATATAGAGACACAACACGAATTAATTTGTAAGTGACAAAAAACAAGTTGATATAACTGGACTACTCTGACAAGTATAAAATTTTCCATCCCTTTTGTTTTTTGTTTTTTTTTCATAACATTGGAAGGCAAACAAGCAAGCCAACCAAAAGATGGTAATGGTGCGTTGCCAACCAGAGGTCGGGATGTTAGGCCTCTAACAAAAGTAAGTTAACCGGCTACCTTACCCTCCGAACCGGAACAAGTCACGACGTTATGGCGGTAGGAATAGGTAAGGCGGTGGTACCAAATTGGGTGAGTCGTCACAACCTAGTCAGATGTCACGGTGTTATTGACGGCAATCCTATGCTCGCCTTTTACGAGCTGCCTGGCAGGAAGGCAGATGGTCTATTCAACAAAGGAGCGCGGACCAACACGGAGTTGTTAGAAAAGGATAGCATACACTTAAGTAAATTCAATGCATAACAGAATCACCACCACTGATAGTTTAGCTTGATCTTGGACTAAACAATTTCGTCTTGTTATAACAAAGTGACGAACACTCTAAATTACATTTTAATGATCCGACAACTTCAAATTCTATTTCACTTTCTAATTTTAGTTCTAATATCAATTGGTCGACCACGACGGTTATAACTGTGACCACTTTTGACAAATGCTGTCTTAAATATGTGCCGGAAAATTTGATTGGTTTCGGTTGTGAGTAACAATTCAAAATACGTGTCGCTATGATAGGGGGTACTATAGAGACAATAGACATATTTTGTATTCGTTTTAACCGACATCAAAAATGCTGTTGATGTAAAGGTAAAGGAAGAGGTTTTTTACCTATAAATTAATTTAATATTAAAATTATAGATTCGTGTTTTAGGGTTCTATAGCAAAAGGGCCAAACTCGTATTTCACAGTCACTATTTTTCCGAAACTATAAGAACTTGGTAGGTGTTATTTTTGAACCGCATTAAGACTTTTACACAAAAATAAATTTTAAAGAAAAATTTTGTGGGTTCCTTTTACTTAAATCCATAAGCGTGCGGCATCTACGGATAAGTCTGCAAAAATGATATTGTCATTTTTAACATCGTTTGTTTCTAAACTTAATATTTTACGCGGAAAGCACTTACAAAGTGGTGAAATATGTGTTCCCCCTCTTGCAATCTCTCCCCATATAAACATCCAACGAAAATTGGTTTGTATGAGATGTAGTAGTTTTTTTTTAATGCCTCAAAAATCGTAAACCGCAACCACTGTGTATAAACTCTAAGAACTTTTAAAATGTTACTTACTGCTACGGAACCCCATATGGGCGAATCCGACTCGCACCCGCAGTCACAAAATATCGATGTAGTATTTACATAATAAACTGTAAATTCCTGTACCTAGAGAGTACCTAGTAGATGGTACACGCCTATTTCCACTGACTATAATATAGTTATTGGAACATCTCAAAATTTGCACTTTCGAGCTATGAGATAATAAAGATTTTTAAAAGTCATAAATTCGTGATAAAAAAGAAATTTGAACTAACTTGATATTGAATTTTTGTATGTTTATAGTGAACTTCATTACTTCTAAATTAATTTATAATGAATTTATTTTTGATGACTGGTTTTCAAAATATTAGCTATTTTATGAAATGTTCCATTAATGACCGATAAAATTTATTGCAAATTAAATACGCTACTGGAATATTAGAAATGTTCCAATAACGAATTCTTTAAAGGAAATGCTTTATAAAGTTGTAGTGGCATATTTTGAAATGTTCCATTCCAAAATCGATTAGTCAAGAAATAAAGTGGCATATTTCCAAATATATCAGTCAGTAGTTTCGGAGAATTATTGGAACATTTAGAAATGTACTTGGTGAAATCCTTGATTACAGGGCTACTTAGGAACATTTCGAAATAACCTAATACGTGCTAAAAGTGCTGATCGGAGCTATAACCGTTTATGTCAATTAGCTCAGAACTGAATTCGTATTTGAAATATTCCGTTAATGATCTACAAAGATTGTTTGTCGTGTCATCGATTGGTACAGTTAACAAAAAACAAAATTTTTGAGATGTTCCAGTAACGTCTCGGACCGACGAATATGTACATGCGTATCGGCTACCACTTTTTCTAGCACGACACTTAGAACTAATGATATGATAAGCAGCTGACCTTTATTCTTTAATAGGGGTCTACGACGGTTGTCAGTACTGGTTCGCCTACGTCTAGACTGTAGATATCAAATTTAAAAAATAATCAGAAAGTGAAAAAAAATATTGATACTTTCCATCGTCGGCACTTGGTAAAACTTCCAAATATTCATATTTTTAAAGAAAGAAACACTTGTACTGTTTTACTTATCACTTATAATTTATTACTTTGTAATTAATAGCCTACCGGTTTCGCTTATACAGCATCATCAGGGCTAAAACTTAAACTACTAAACAATATTTTTGATGTGTAAATATAAACCGGTAGGCTATTAATTACAAAGTAATAAATTATAAGTGATAAGTAAAACAGTACAAGTGTTTCTTTCTTTAAAAATATGAAAAAAAAAATGTTTACCCAAAGTAACATTAAATTTGTATGAAGATGTGTTTACTATTTATCTCTTACGAACGATATGTCGAGAACGTCTTTTAATAAGGCAGAATCAACGCCCGACTCACGTAAAGATTTTTAAAAGTAGACCGTTATTTTCTCCTAATATAATAACCATTACAACCGGCAAATTGACGTAAGAATTAAACTCTTATCTTTTTGTCATTACGTCATTTTACGAGACACTCCACTATTGTAGATAATTTTATACTTAATTATACGTTTTGTCTTTGTTAATCCGTTTACACCGAGGTTCGGCTACGGGACGTTGCTCAAGGCGTAGATAATCTGGTGTACGGTTGAAAAACTTCGCATCATTTGAAATCGCAACGAATTGATTCAGAGGATTTTAATTTATATCTGAATTTCTATAAATCTTAAAGAAAGAAAAAATTTCGCCCCAGACAGGATTTGAACCTGTAACCTTTCGTCTCAAGCCGACGAATGCTCTAACCAATTGAGCTACTGAGGATTCAAGTCCCGTGGCGAAATTTTTAATTCCTTTCTAACCCGTTAACGCGGGTAGTTATGTCCTACAGATACACGATTCTGAGTACCCACCAAATGAGTTCATCACCGATGAAATTCACATTTTTAGAATGGACATAACTTTCGTTTCTTGCAAGAAAGAAAGTTATGTCCATTCTAAAAATGTGAATTTCATCGGTGATGAACTCATTTGGTGGGTACTCAGAATCGTGTATCTGTAGGACATAACTACCCGCGTTAACGGGTTAGAAAGGAATTAAAAATTTCGCCACGGGACTTGAATCCTCAGTAGCTCAATTGGTTAGAGCATTCGTCGGCTTGAGACGAAAGGTTACAGGTTCAAATCCTGTCTGGGGCGAAATTTTTTCTTTCTTTAAGATTTATAGAAATTTATCCCACGCACAGGGCAAGTGCTAAAAATAAAAAAAATAAAAATTCGATATATCTGAATTGTTTCGGTTTTATGTTCAGTTGCTCTCCTGATACACGTACCTGGATGTATTTTATGTCATTGTAGTACAACTTGGCATATAAGCTAGATACTTTGAAAATTTATCAATACATGTCCAACATATAACCTGAGGTCGGGATGTTAGACCTCGCAAAAGTAAGTTTACCGGCTACCTTACCCTCCGAACCGGAACACGTCATGACGTTATGGCGGCAGGAATAGGTAAGGCGGCGGTACCAATCCGGGCGAGTCGCTGCCAAACTCTACCACCTAGTCAGATGTCACGGTGTTAGTGACGGTAAGCCTATGCTCGCCTTTTAACAGCTGTCTGGTGGGAAGGCAGATGGTCTATTCTGCAAAGGAGCCCGGACCAACACGGGGTAAAACGGGGTAACACGGGGTGAGCATTTTAACTTGTTTTAAAGTTGTATGTCGATATAATTCACAACCTAAAGTGCACAAATAATATACCACATGATCCATCTTTCAAACTAAGGCATACTTGATCAAATTTGGGAACGTTTGTTTTTCCAAAATGTCGTTTTGTACAGAAATAGTCTTTATTAATTTCTGTAAGTTTTAAAGAAAGAAAAAATTTCGCCCTAGACAGGATTTGAACTTGTAACCTTTCATCTCAAGCCGACGAATGCTCTAACCAATTGAGCTACTGAGGATTCAAGTCCCGTGGCGAAATTTTTAATTCCTTTCTAACCCGTTAACGCGGGTAGTTATGTCCTATAGATACACAATTCTGAGTACCCACCAAATGAGTTCATCACAGATGAAATTCACATTTTTAGAATGGCCATAACTTTCGTTTCTTGCATCGTATTTTTTTCATTTTTTTAGCACTTGCCCTGTGCGTGGGATAAATTTCTGTAAATTTTAAAGAAAGAAAAAATTTCGTCCCAGACAGGATTTGAACCTGTAACCTTTCGTCTCAAGCCGACGAATGCTCTAACGAATTGAGTTATTCTTTATTAATTGATAAGATAGCGCAAAAACACGGATGTTTTGTGATGGAAAGAGGTAATGGTATCCTATAGTTGCTATCCTGTGGCCAAGGTGCTAGGCCTAAATGTCCAAGTTTATCAGCTAACTTGCGCTTCGGATAAAATACTTTACATTCATAGCAACAGAAATATAATATAAAACATTTTACCTATACTCGCATTTTCTGAGCTTCTAGACAGAAAAGCTGATGGTTTATGACAGAGCAGATGGATCGGTCTGTCGGACCCGTACCTTTATGGAGAAAACACAATGTATTAATATTATTTGTACTTTACACAATAAATTTCCTATTTTTTTAACCAACCGAATTCGCTGTATAGGATTCATAAGGGCTATTACAAAAAGAAAATAATAATAGTGAGTAAGTAAGATAGTATCTTCCCGCCCATATCCCCGAAGAGGTAGGAGAGGCACAACTAGGGAACCAACGACTAACCGAAGACACTAAGTCCAACAGTGTAATAAGTCGCCCAGAGCGCACATACAATCCCAAAAAACGTTTTTTATTAGAAAATTGAAAAAACCCAATTTTCTTTTTGTTGCCCTACCCGGGAATCGTACCCATTATAATAATAATAATAATAGTATAACAATAGTTCATTGTATCAAATACAACTGTTGTTAATAAATTGTTTTTAACGTGAGTTTCTACCAAGCGCCGACATTACTAGTCTAGAGAGTAAATAATTTCTACATACTAGACTTTTAAAACTTTCATAAACATATCTTAAATATAAATATTTATTCAAATATATACATATAACCAACTATATTATATATACACTAGCTGACCCAGCAAACTTCGAATCGCTTGACATTAATGCTTCGACAGTAGCGCACTCTGTCGGACGCAATGTGAAACATTCCAAAATCAACGTCTACTTATTATTAAAAAACGTATACTTTTACTTTAATTAAAAAAACATTTTCCAGGAGACCGAATTGTGAATCTAAACCATACTCAAATTCCCTTGAACACGCACAAAAACCTTCATCAACATCGGTCCAGCCGTCTAGGAGTTCAGTGACATACACACTCACAGAAGAATTATATATAGTAAGATTACATACTGATGACACATATGACATAACAAAATAACACCCATAATGATACTTACGCCATAAAGCAAAAACCAACAATAAAGGTTTACTAAAGACTTATCAAACACAATATCGTAAGAGCCTGTCAAATATTATTATCACTAAATGATGGATGGCTAATTCTTAACTGCATCTGATGGAATCTGTAAAGTTGCGTGGGACCCGAAGCACGGTTATAAGGCATAACTGTATTGATATGCGTATTTTAGCTTAAGGCACATCCTCAGAAATAAAAATAAATAAATATTTTTAGACAAATTATGTACACAACACTATATCAATGTAAGCATGAATGAATGAATGATTTCCCCGTATTGGTCCGGGCTCCTTTGCAGAATAGACCATCTGCCTTTCTTGCCAGACAGCTCGTAAAAGGCGAGCATAGGCTTATCATCACTAACACCGTGACATCTGACTAGGTGGTAGAGTTTCGCAGCGACTCGCCCGGATTGGTACCACCGCCTTACCTAATACCTATTCCTGCCGCCATAACGTCATGACGTGTTCCGGTTCGGAGGGTAAGGTAGCCGGTAAACTTACTTTTGCTCGAGGCCTAACATGCTGACCTCAGGTTGGCAACGCACCATTATCATCTTTGGTGTCTCTAGGCGGCGTGAATTTCTTACCATCAGGAAATCCGTCTGCTTGTTTGCCTTCCTATAACATAAAAAAAAAGCAAAATGACTGACACAGAAATATTTTGATGATTATATGAAAACGTGTTTCGTTAACACCCAAAAATTACGGCCTTTTTCCCAATAGGGAAAAAACTAGGTATTTATTTAAATAATTGTCTAACCTAAAAATAGCTCTTGGTAAATTATGTGCGTACACTTATACGCCTCGATAAACGAGTTGGTTACAATATATCAGTTTGTATTGAGGCATAATATTCTGAAACCCTAATGTATAAAAAATATTTTGATTTACGCGAGATGTAGAAAGCAATTAATTAATTGTTTTTTTTTAATAAATTAAATACGGTTGAAAAGCGCGTAACCTTTCGAATTCGTAGACCGGTTTTCGTGATTTCACAATCATAGTTCAATCATGTTTTACGAAATTATATTTTTTTATTTAATATCCAACTTATAATAAATAACTTACAATAAACAAAATGTCAAAAATGTGCATACTGTACGTGGCGACATAAAAATACTTTTAAGATAAAACAAGAAAAAAAAATAAAAATACCTTGGAAAAAATCCCACACTGGATTAGAATAAATACTCAAACAAATCGTTAAAAGAATTTTATAATTAAAACAAATTTAAGGCAAAAATCTGTGTGGGCTTAATAAGGTAGTGAAATATCAAAGGATATGGTCCTGTCAAGTCAACGATTACGATTTCAAAGTGAATTTGGTTTCCGTAATTAAAACACATTGATATATATATAAAATAAAAGCGGCCTTACTTTTATTAAAGTGCAAGTTTTAACCACTGGAGGAAAAAGAGTGATGTTCTAAGTTTGACATATATGCGTGTGTTTGTGTGTGTAACATGCGGTCCGTGGCATCATCTTAATAATATATAAATCTCGTGTCACAATGTTCGTCCTCAATGGACTCCTAAACCACTTAACCGATTATAATAAAATTCGCACACCATGTGCAGTTCGATCCAATTTAAGAGATAGAATAGCTTATATCTCAATTTATGGTAAAAAAAATTACCATCCGAGCGAAGCCGGAACGGGCAGCTAGTAATTTTTATATGGATGGATTTCCGTGAGGATTTTTTCTCTGAAAGCTGATATAATCGAGATATTGTTAGCTATATTATTAGAAAGTTTTATCAGGTGCTATTAAACATTTATAATTAAAATTTTTCCTTACCAAAGATTATCTAGTTATTTATTTCCAAAATTCGAATTTGTTTAGCCTTATTTTTATACCAAAGAGCTTTGAGATGTTAAATGTCAATATTTGGATTTTCCCTTTTTATTTTATAATGGAACTGACAGTATGACAGTGCAGGGTTACCTGATGAAAAATAATCACCACTGCCTAATAACATCCGCATCACAAATAATTAGTCGTAATTAACTCTTGATTGTAATTATCTCTTCTTTAAAAAAACGATTTTTTTTCAAAGAAAATCATTTAATTTTAAAGTTTAAATCTAAATTCGTTGTTAGTTGATTTATATTGAATCAGTTCCTTTTTTCATCTTAGCCCGGTTTCAACAGCACTCAAACCTTATTTCTAGCAGGGTTTTACAAACAGGATTTTTTTTTTAAATTTCTACTTAACTTAAGTACTCCAAGGTTAAAGTTCACAACGTTCTAGAAAAAAACTAAAATGTCAACTTAAGCTACGTTGGAGTATTTTAGTCGTAGTCAATGATTGTCAATAACGTTAGAGAATATGATTATATGGCATAGGCCATAGTATGATGCTTTTCATAATAGGAGTGAGTTAAGAAATGGCAAACAAAAAAACTATCAAATTTGTTGGGACTGGCTGGTCTTCCTGACATTTCCACGGAAGACGTAAGGAAAATTTCACAACAGGCACCGTCTTGAACGCGGGTAACGTAGTACTATCATTACGATTCATATGTTGTTGAAGAAACAGAACTGAGCCGATTCTTCTTAATTTAAAACAAAGTCAGCACAAAAGCAATAAATGAACGCCGTATAAAAAAAAACCTTTAGTAGGTATATTATTGCCTAGTTGGAGAAATGCCGAAGAAGAAAGCTAAAGACCAATAATGCGTATTCGTTCAGGAAGCCCTCATCAAGCATTTAAAATTCTCCTTTATGAGATATCATGAAAATAAGATATTGTGTAAAATTGGGTCCGAGATGAAAATGGTAGTTGCTTACTATCTAGTTAAAGAACGACAACAATATAACACAATAAGCTTTAAAAAATATCAAGATAGACATTTCAACAAGTTCACATCCAGTAGTAGTTGACTGTATATCAATGTACAAACTTCGTTTTCGTAAAATGCCAATTAAGTGCATTTCATCTGCTTACAAAAGTCAACGCCGGCTCTCAAGCAATTTGAAGTCATTTGCCTCTTGCAATTTAAAAGATAACAGTTTATCTCCATTTAAATTACCAACTCAAATCAGCTCCATACTGACTGACGATAATATTAACCTAACCTCGATAATTCCGTCGGTACTAATATCCAGACATAACTCGCAACATGCAAACAAATTTACCGAAATTACTCATCGATTCATGAGTAAAAATTACGATCGGTATGCATAAGCCCGCGGTTGCATTGGAGCATACAACAAAAACATACGTGTGGAATTTTCTTAATGCCACTTTTTGTTTGGAAGTGGACGTTAACGAGACGGTTAGTGGTAAATGGTCTCCGCTGAACACAAACCTTTATTCATACAGAACAAGGTCTCACAGTTTCGCTTATTTTTCATTTTGGTGTCATTGTTTTCAATTTAAATGTTTCAAGTCAAAATTAATTGTAATATATTACTTTCCCTAGAAAAAATATTACTTTATCCTCACAAACTTACAGAAATTGCTAATAGATTGCTAAATTTATTTAAAAAATCCTTTCCATTGGTTTAGAAGGTTATGTTTGTGCTAAACATAGTTTATAATATCAACAACAATGAAAATTTCTAAACAAAACAGTAACCAACGTTAAACATTTTAAACGCTTAAAAATTGTCATATTCCTACTATCTTATGTTTAAAAAACCTAAAGATGTTTTAGTTAAAGACAGCAATTAAAATAACACATGCATATGTGATTCTGTCGATAAAAAATAATGAAGTAGCATAAAATGTTGAAAAAAATATAAAAAACATCATAAATAGTTTTTAAAACACTAATACCGCAAAACGCACCTACAAAAAGCGTCGAGAAAAGCAGAATATTTTCCCGTATATTTCTATATACAGACCGCGACACAACTCGCTCGATATTTATGTGCTCATAAAATTTGAACATGCTGTGTATGCTTACAGAATGGACAGCAGGCGTTTGTATCCTTCGATCAAAAGGAATCGAATAATAAAACCTGAGAATCTCTCTCCATTTAAAGTGAATCATTAGGAGTATTATGTGTTCGAGCGTAAAACTTTTATAGTACTTGTCGGATGTAAATATGTGAATGTCACTAGATCTGAGGTGAACTATTTCGTTGAATGCATATTTTATTGTGGTTTCTGCGCCTTGTTTATTGTCACTTAAGGCAATAACTTCATTCTATAAATTACTACTTTCCCCGTGTTGGTCCGGGCTCTTTTGCACAATAGACCATCTACCTTCCTGTGCCAGGCAGCTCGTAAAATAGGTTTACCGTCACTAATATCGTGACATCTGACTAGTTGGTAGAATTTCGCCGAGTTAGTAGAATTTTTAGTACCACTGCCTTAACTATTCCTGATGCCATTACGTTAGTGCTTGCAGTCGACGTGTTCCAATTCAGAGGATAAGGTAGCCAGTAAACTTACTTTTGCTCGAGACCTAGCATCCTGGCCTAAGGTTGGTTGCCAACGCACCATTATCATCTTTGGTGTCTCTAGGTGGCATGAATTTCTTACCATCAGGAAATTTGTCTGCTTGTTTGCCTTCCAATACCATAAAAAAATAATCTACGCGCTTTGTTCTGCATATATTTCATTAGATACATATTTTCTTTTAAGCACCACATGTAATGACGTACCAATGCAACTGCTCGATCGTTAATTGATCTTATTAAGAAAAAAATGGAAAAAATATTTTATATGAAATGTTTAAATATGAGAACTCACCTTAGTCATGAAAAATGAAAAAAGAAGGCATTTGATTCTGATTTTTAGTATGGATATCTTTTATTAGATGTACTGTCAAAAAATTTTAAACCTATCTTAGAAGAGGATAAAAACAATGTGTCTATTAAACCTATATGTTACAGGTTCGACGCTGTTCTGTGGCTGGAATGTTATAAAAGGTATAACTAAATAACTAAAACTAAATATATAAAGGTCCAAGTCTACCGTTTACCTTACCTTCTTTACCAAAACGTGACAGACTCATAATGGCGGCAGGAATAAGTAAGGCGGTGGATCCCTACCTGGATGTTGCTCCACAGCACTCTAACACCAGTGGTCTTGCTTGTGACGACCATTTGACCAACACTCGATTCTTACAAGCTAGAGGCAGAGAAGCAGATGGGCTATTCGATTAAACGAGTGCGGACCAATTCGGGGAAAAACGTATAACGAATACGCAATAAAAAATAGTTAATTGATCCGAATCGAATTTTACCGTTCCGATTCCCCATTTACGAGACATGCTAAAACAATATAAATAAATACAATCAGCCCCAAATGTTTAATTCCGATCGATTATAGTACGGAAGTTTATTTTAGTTTGACAACTTAATGGGAATTTTACCGTAGTTTGCTGTCAATGATAGTACAGTTCCCATTTTACAATAAAAAAACGACTGGTTGCACTCTGGGAGTGCCAACAGAAGAGAAAACTTGAATATTAACGTTGTGCATTTTTGATATTTTGGAATGGTTAGGGAATAATTTTGCACGAATTGCTTTAATTATCAATATGAAAGTACTATCATTTATGTGGTAGAATACAATATTCATTTATTGCGCTATCGTACACAAATATGACAACACGAAAATTCGCGCAAGCGCCCTGCCCCGTCTTACGAATTTTCGATCTGGTCACGTGTTTAGAAGTTTTTACCCATTCCAAAATAAGTTCGCAACGCCGCTAAAGAAGTTTTCTCTTAAAAAACAAAA
>NJDD01002121.1:83747-103785 GCA_002245505.1 Calephelis nemesis
ACGACCATTTGACCAACACTCGATTCTTACAAGCTAGAGGCTGAGAAGCAGATGGGCTATTCGATTAAACGAGTGCGGACCAATTCGGGGAAAAACGTATAACGAATACGCAATAAAAAATAGTTAATTGATCCGAATCGAATTTTACCGTTCCGATTCCCCATTTCCGAGACATGCTAAAACAATATAAATAAATACAATCAGCCCAAAATGTTTCATTCCGATCGATTATAGCACGGAAGTTAATTTTAGTTTGACAACTTAATGGGGATTTCACCGTAGTTTGCTCTCAATGATAGTACAGTGCCCATTTTACAATGAAAAAACGACTGGTTGCACTCCGGGAGTGCCAGCAGAAGAGAAAACTTGAATATTAACGTTGTGCATTTTTGATATTTATGAATGGTTAGGGAATAATTTTGCACAAATTGCTGTAATTATTAGCATGAAAGTACTATAATTTATGTTATATAATACAATATTCATTTATTGCGCTATCGTACACAAACATGACACGAACATTCGCGCAAGCGCCCTGCGCTGTCTTACGAATTTTTCGTCGTACGAAATTTCAGATCACGTGTTCTGACGCGAGTTTACAAGTTTTTACCCATTCCAAAACTAGTTCGCAACAACGCTAAAGAAGTTTTCTCTTCCAAAATAAAAATAAACAAGTATATGGTTTTACTGACAGTGAAAAATATATCTCACCCTTAAACATCTCAATTAGTATTAATGAAAAAAAATCAGCTGGCTCAAAATTCTTGTGTAAATTGGTTTCTGGCTGTCATACTTTCCAAACAGCAATACGATAACGGCGAGCAACATATTTTAGCGTCAGAAAAAGGTAACGCAGAAGTACTAACATGCATCCCATCCCAGTGAACATAATGACTATGATTATTAAACACTAGCTGTTAATTCGCGAGTTTATCATTGTAGAATAAAGTTACTTTGGATACAAGCTGTAAAATAGATCATCTGCCTTCCTTGCCAGGCAGCTTGTAAAAGGCGAGCATAGGCTCACCGTCACTAACACCGTGACATCTGACTAGGTGGTAGAGTTTCGCAGCGACTCGCCCGGATTGGTACCACCGCCTTACCTATTCCTGCCGCCATAACGTCATGACATGTTCCGGTTCGGAGGGTAAACAAAAAAACCGTAGCGTAGTGTAGCCGGTAAACTTACTTTTGCTCCAGGCTTAACATCCCGTCATCGCGTCAGGTTGGCAACGCACCATTACCACCTTTGGTGTCTCTAGGCGACGTGAATTTCTTAACATCAGGAAATCCGTCTGCTGGTCTGCCTTCCAGGATCACAAAAAAAAAGAATACTTTAACATAATTTTCATACAAACTTTCATTTGCTATTATAGTCCTTTGAAAGTTGAATTTAGGAAATTTTTAAACTATATTGATTGAACTCAGGCATACAACTTTAATTATTTCGAAGTAAATTTAGAAGCCTTATACAGACAGACAGATGGACTAACTGACTTTTCCATTTATAATATTAGTATATATGTAATTGATGTATGTTTTTATTATAAGTTTAATAAATAAAATATAAATATGGACTTTATATCTGCGTTCCTGTCAGGTAGCTATTACTATTTATCATCTTCAATCTGCCAGTTCTTCCTTTGGTATTAACATACCACTTTCCAATGTCATGTACTCAGTAATATTAATAGTAGTAATCACAGTTTCAACTATAGTAGTAATCAAACATGTAGGGTAGCTGTAAAATTACATTGATAGATTTTAAGATTCAAGAGAGGTTGTATAATCCTTAATTCTATTCTTATCATATTAAATGTATCTAATGCAATTAAAATAATTAAAAACGGTTACTCGAAAAACTGCAGAGACTAAGTTAAATAATTTTATAGCACAAAGTTTACTGCTTAAGTTTACAAAATAGTTTGAAATGTCTATTCTATCAACATCCTGGCGCTATGCTATCCTCTTAATTAGATAACACTCTGGCCCGAAGGCTGGCAAATATTTTAATTTTAATGTTCTCTACGCGCTACCAAAATTTGGACGATTTGGCAGTAGTACAAAAGGATTATTCGTATTTTATAAAATATGGTAAAATTTACTAACCATGTTATTTTCTTCTAAAAAGATTATGCCAAACAGACGCCATTATTTATTAAAGTTTCCAAACATGGAAATTCTATTAATAATATATGACTGTTCTCTTGTGTATTTTTATAGTATTTGTAACCCCCACAGCAATAGCACCCCTTTTTTGTGTGGGCCTACCCACCTAACCTACTCCAGGCTTAAACAATTATTTTAAAAACAGCCGTGTTGTTACTGTCCTTTTTAAGTTATGTCCATGTGTGCTTAGTAACGTACTTAAGTAGTTATCGATATAGGTATATAAAAGAAAGTCGTGTCAGTTATCTATTTATAACTCAAAAACAGCTGAACCGAATTGGCTGAAAAGTGACGATATTCTTTGTATCGCGTCCGGCTACGAAAAAACTAGGAAAAACACAATTTAATTTTTTCCATACAAATTAAATGGGTGGAACAAAGTTCGTCGGAATAGCTTTACAAACGTCTATGAATATATGTATGTATGTAATAAATTTATATATGTAATATTGTATATGTATGTACCTATGCAATATTTTTCGTCAATGTATTATGTGATGGAGTGTAGGGAAGCTGGTAGAGTTGCACACTGATAACATACACGTAATAAGATTACTACGCACCAGCAACATCTGGTGTCTGTTATCTTTTATTATTTGCTAATTTATGAAAAAAAAAACTAATAAGTAATTTGTGACTCAAAAACCTAAAATATCTATTAACGGTGGTCTCTTATCATAAGTGCTTCCTTCGGCATATAAATATTAAATCAAAACTAAGATCTCTAATCCCATATGAGATCCACCCAGTGACAGCCAATTGACAGGTGACAGATGTCAGCGGTAAAATGTTGCGCGACAGATTATCCAAAAGGTTTGCCGCAACCGATGTCACATAGATAATGTTCAAGACACTACGATTAGTTAATTTAAATCCAACCGTCATGAATTTAATTATTTCGACATCTACTAATTAATTTAAAATGTTTAAATTATCTAAATTATCATCTTTAGATATACTTTTATAAATATGATAAAATGAATAAAAAAAATTGAATTATCATAACGTTAGCAGATGCCTTTAAAATATGTATTTCTGCAAAACCATCTAGTTTAAAAGATTTTGTTTTCTTTCTAATAAGATTTAATGTAAAAGTTTAAATATTAAGTAAATATTTTTATAATTATTTGCTACGTACAGTAAGTAGGTACATGTTAGATCCTTAAAAATTTCTTATGTTTTATAACTTCTCAGTACCTAAATCGTAAACTCATTATAGTTTTAGTTATAAATAATATCTCGTGTCATAAAAGTTACAAATAAAACTGAGAACTTTAATCTCCTCATTTTGAGATCCACCCAATGACAGTTACTTGACAGATGACAGACGTCAGCGGTAAAATGTTGTGCGACAGATTATCCGAAAGGTCCACCGCTACTGATGTCACTGCGATAATGTTCAAGACACTGAGATGAGTTAATTCAACATCAACGTCACCAATCTAATTAATCCGACATCTACCAATTAATTACAATTAAAAAAAGTAAGTAATTACAATTTAGGTTTAAATAATCTTTATATTTGATCTCTTGAACTCATAATCGATTTTTAAAAGCTGCACTCTACATACAACTAGAGGCATGCCCCGGCTTCGCACAGTTATGAAATATACATATCAACATTCCTCTTCAATCACTTTATCTATTTAAAAAACCGCATTAAAATCCGTTGCGTAGTTTGAAAGATTTAAGCATACAAAGGGACATAGGGACAAAGAACGCGGCTTTGTTTAATACTGTGTAGTAATTTTATTAAAAAAAGTCGCTTTCCGCTGTCTATTACTATGCATGCTTAGATCTTTAAAACTGTGCAATGGATTTTGATTCCGATTTTTTAAATAAACATTGCCTGTTTTATACTATGTAGTGATAATTAATTTTAGAAATACCTGTTAAAATAATTTCAAACAACAAGTTGTTAGAATATGTCAAAACATTATTATTGTTAGAATATGTATCAAAGCAAAATTATGTCAAAAAGGCTATTATACGGTCTCAGATTATTTAGAAGATGAACATGCTTAGGGATAGAGATTTCAATCTCCCACTGCAATTTGTAATGTAATTTGTTGTACCTTTTATTTAAGTAAAAATCAGATTGTAATTTGTATTTTTAAGCTAGATTATATTGTAAATATTATTATTGAAAAAAGACAAGCCCGCTGAGTTTCTTTCGCCGGATCTTCTCAGTGTGAGGCCGCGATTCCGATCCGATGGTAGTTTAAAAAAATGTCGACGCGCACAAATACCACTTGTATGGTTCATGTGAATAAAGAATATTCTGATTCTGATTCTATCGGAAAGCAAAAATAATTATATCATGACAATGTAGATACGCACAGTAGTGAAAAAGTCAGCTCAAAAGACTTAACATCTTAGTCCCAAATCGGTAACATAACCATTACTATCTTTGGTGACAATAGATAAAAAAAGTTGGTGTGGTGTTGGATAGCAAACAAAATTCTGATCTGGCGGTAAGAGGTGTGATAGGTCCTCAAACCTAATGTACAAGCCTAGCGGTTACTCTACCTTCTAGACCGGAAATAACATTGCACCACGTCAGCTGAAGGAGGTAAGGTGGTGGATCCCTACTATGCTAACTTGATGAACAGCACTCTATCAGTTCTCTTGGTAAAGATGATGAATTTGCTTTCTTTTAGTCTCTTACGAGCTGTCTGGCAGAGTAAATATAGTTTACTAGCTGCGCCCCGCGGTTTCACCCGCGTAAAAAGTAGCCTATATGTTATTCTGGGTCTTCAGCTACCTACATACCAAATTTCATCGTAATCGGCTTTGTAGTTTTTGCGTGAAAAAGAAACAAACATCCATACATCCATACATACAAACTTTTGCATTTATAATATTAATAGGATTCTACTTAAGAGATTTGGGATAAGTTTTATTTTTTTAATTTCTTAACAAAAAATTAAGTATACTTCTACTATTTAAATTTTGAGCTTCGACTTTACATTTTTTACACTACTTTTATTTTTAAATTGGCTACCTAATCTAAATTTAAGCGAAATGATTAATTATTATATAAATATCTTTAAAATACATTCGGATTTCCGAAACTTGACGAATACAGCCGAAGAGCATAATTTAAATAGTACTACTGTATTTATTTGTATAATCACACTATAATTGTCATTTTTCACGACGAGAGTAACTTTACAGACTAACAATTAATATAATATCACAATTCACAAACTTTAAGATTTTGATTAAATTGCTTAAATTTACTAACTCGAAATCGAGATACAGTTTCTTCTTCTTTCTTTAAGTTTTGGCCTTCACGTTAGTATTTTGCCATTCATCAAATAGAAATTTGCATCAAGTTTCACATAAATTTTAATAAATTATAGTTAGTCATCAGACATAAGTCGTCAGTAAGTCATGTCAGGCTCTTGGGTAAAGCGGCGACCTCATCACTCAAGCTCATGTAAGGAGATTTGGCGGCATCGAGGAAATACACGATACGCTAATTTCTTCATGATTATTTCATTTGTGCACTTTCACTGAACAAATTTGTACAAAACTCCACCAAAATTGATTAATTTCACTTAATATCAAGACGAAATTCATTAATTATGAAAAAACCTCTACCATCTTTTCTCTCGATGGCGCCAAATCTCCCGAGATACAGTTTAATACCGTATTTATTAAATATTGAAACCTTTTAAAACCATTATCAGTTGTTAAGTCAAAAGAGTTAACATTAAATTATACCTTGACAGTATTTTCGACTTAAGTCGGTGTATCTTTGTAGGGGGTTTAAGAATTAATTGCTTGGTCTTGAATGCATTTTATGTTGTTTTTCTTGTAACATTGCAAATATTGTATGTGGATAAAGTTATGGAGACAGTTATGATGTTATAGAGTTCAGAAATTAATAAGAACACTCAAATGAACGAGAGGTATGAGATCTTAAAACAGTTATAAGTTTCTTCAATTTATGAATTTGCATTTTTGTTATTTAAATTGACCAATAATGTTAAAATATTGGTCAATTTGCCGAAACATATTTACTGTTGTTATGGGATTGCAAAAGAGAAACATACATAATACTTTCATCTTGGTGGTAAAATAATCTACGTTCCTAACCTATTCGTAATTACTACTACCATGTTCTACTAATTTAAAAATAAGTAAGTAAGTATATTCACGCCCATATCCCCGCACGAGTAGGCAGAGGCACGACTAGTCCCACAATGTGATAGGTGGCAAGCCTACGGCCAATCGCCCAGAAATTCAATCCCAAGCAAAATTTTTTTTATTAGAAAATTATTTTATTACTAGACCACATTTTCTTTTTGTTGCCCGACCCGGGTCTCGAAACCCGGACCTCATGAAGACCAAAGAGGCGACACTATGTACTACTATAATATTTTTTAATTATATAAAAATATATAAAAATTAAATGATATAAAATTGATTGCCAGTGCTTGCCGTTATCATGTTGCGTGCTTGACTAAGGTTGTTTGTAGTCCTACACAAGGCGCCTAACATTAGCCATAAGATAGTAACAGGAACATCATCTTTATTAACGGTACATATCTCTTACATCTAGACTCTTTCTTATTCGAAAATTTTATTACATTTGAAATTTTGAAATTACATATTACATTTGAAATTACACAGTGTAACATCAGTAAAAACCAAAAAGTAGTCAATGAATCTATTTTAACTGAATGAATATAGGAATGTAATGACGAAGCGCTTTCTGTGGGTAGAGAAACTGGAAACGCACGTTTTAGATAAAAACGCGAACGTCGAATGAATGAGGAACACGATTGTGATTTATAAGAAAATATTGATTTCTTGTAACTCATTTCTTACTGGAATCGTTGTGTTTTTGAATTTTATTCAAGTTATTGGTAGAGTTATCAAATTTAAAGTGTTAAAACAGCTATTTTGATGTGAACACATCTTTCAAAATGATTTGATAGTAGAATGCAATTCAAAAACGAACGACAACAACATCGACAGATACATTTTCATATTTTATTAACAAAGAAAAATATTCGTCTCTCACTGTCAAACGCCTAACCATTTGAGAATTGTTTTGATAATAGAAGGAAATTCAAAACACGAATGACATCGACATCGACAGATATGTTTTTCCTCTGTGGTCTAGCGGTTCAGGTGTTGGACTTGATTGCATAAGTTGGACAGACTGACCCGGGACGGGTTCAAACCCGGATTTGATTTGTCGGGAAGCAAAAAGAAAATTTGGGTTTTCCAATTTTATAATTTAAAAAAATGTTGCTCGGGATTGGATATGTGCCCGGTTGGCGATAGGCTCGCTACCTATCACATCGTGGGACTTAGCGTCTTCGGCTAGTCGCGTGTGCCCTGGTTGTGCCTCTGCGGGATATGGGCGTGAAGATACTTTTATATTTTTTAAAAAAAATAAAGTGTTCGTCTCTCGCTAACGAACGCCTAATTATTTGAGCTATGGAAAAGGATTTAAATCGTATGAATTTTTTTTTATAGATTCCGACTATAATTATATCTTATAGCCACACTATTTCTGTGTTAATGCGTTTATTATTGCAGATTAAATTAACTTATAATCGCCATGACTTTGAACTCTTATAAGTTATTTTTAATTTAGCACTTTAAGTACTGAAAAAATCTTTTTCTTTCCAGCACGGGGAAAGTGTTAAAATAATATGTCGGAAGACAAAATTTGGTGTAGCTAGTTCATCCTGTTCTGTCATATCCGTACACAATTTAATTAAACAGTTGAATAGCTAAATGATTAAATAATTTATTGCGATATGTGATATTACGTGTTAGATAAATCTATTAACGTACAACACACATCTCTTTCCACGACAAATAATAGTAATCTGAAACGCGAGTACTGAGTGAATGAAGATTAAGATTGTAATTCACAAAGAAACTAGTAGATCCTGCAAATGTTGTTTTGTATATTACCTAGCGGTATATTTCACATTCTCTTTGTTTCTTAAATTGGAAGGCAAAGAAGCTGACGGATTTCCTGATGGTAAGAAATTCATGCTGCCTGGAGGCATCAAAGGTTGTAATAGTGCATTGCTAACCTGTGGCCGGGATGTTAGGCCTCGAGAAAAGTAAGAGTACTGGCTACCTTATCCGCGCTGACGTTATGGCGGCAGGAATGGGTAAGGCTGTGGTACCAATCCGGGCGAGTCGCTGCGAAACTCTACCAGCTAGTCAGATGTTACTAACACAGTCGTGAAAGCCCAGCAAAGACCTATCGCCTATGCTGGTCTTTTGCGAACTGCCTGGCAGTGAGGCTGCAAAGGAGCCCGGACCAACACGGGGAAATGCACTACTTACTCTAACAGTTGACGTACACATCACTACATTGTACAAAACAAAGTCGCTACCTTTGTCCCTATGTCCCTTTGTATTAAAACGTAAATCTTTAAAACTACGCAATGGATTTTGATGCGTTTTTTTTTAATAAATAAATAAAAAATTACATGTATATTTATAACCGTGCGAAGCCGGGGCGGGCCGCTAGTAGCTAATAACGTAAAAGCTAATTGAGTTAAAAATTCCCAGCATGAGACAACATGAGTTAGAGGATTGAATGTTGGTGACGCATGACCGATGTTTTTTGTTGGAGCGTAACAGAGGCAGCTTCCCGCGGGATTCCATCTCGTACCGATCGCTCCACCGCCTCCACCTAATTGATCTCAATGCTCGCAACGAATCGACTGGCCACGGAAATGATTTCTTGCACGGTTGACTCACGGGTACGTTTCTGACGTAACAAATGTCGGTGTTAGTTGTTCGTGTTGGACATGATCTACTTTGTTATCAGTTTTGTAAATCCATAATGAAGCAAGTATTGTCGACTTAAGGTGCTGATAAATGTTATATACGCTCAAGTATATTTTTAGAAAACTAAATTTGATTTCTTGTGATAAAAAATGGTTGCCTGTAAAGTCAGTTTTACGGGCGAAGATTTTACGTGACAACGTCTTTTCCTCGTTAGAATATTTATTGATATGAATATTATTAAAGAGTGGGAGAGAGACGCAAGACATTCGCCGCTCCGGCGGGCCTCTCTCTCGTTCGGTGACTCATCGTAATGTTACCGGGCGTTACACTTTTTCATGAGTGACTCCGAGCCGCAACCTAATTTAAGACGTTGTCACGTCAAAAATAAGTGTTATACGGGGCCCAATGATTTCTTTTATTCCTAGTACTTCGTGAAACTTCTAACGTAATGAGAAATGTCAAAATACTAACTAACTTTTTTTGATATGTCATAAATAATGTTTGCCTCTACCTAGTCACATTGCACTAGTAAACTACTGAAAGTTTCGATTTAGGCTTTGGTCAGTTTCGACCATAAAATCTAATTTCAACTTCAGTTTCGATTTTGGCCAAAAAATGACCAAAACTTGTGGCTGCGCAAAAACTCTAGTATTCGTAAATTATGGTGCATCGTTCGGCATAGCAGTTGCCTGAGGATTTATCTAGTATATATTATATACTGTTGCCTCTGTGGTCTAACGTTCCAGGTGTTAGACTTGACTATAACAAAAAGGCAACAAAAAGAAAATTTGATTTTCCAATTTCTAATAAAAAGTAACGTTGTTCGAGATTGGATATATGCCCGGTTGGCAATAGGATTGCCAGCTATCACATTGTAGGACTTAGTATCGTCACCTAGTCGTGGGTGCCTTGGCTGTGCCTCTACCTACCTCTACGGGAATATGAGCGTGAAGTACTTACTTTTTTCATAATATATTGCAATTGACTGAGACTAGACTCTGTAAAAATATAGGTAAAAGTACAACAGGTTTGGTACCAATAAAATGTGTAACATGTTGAGGTAAGTTTCTGTTTCGGCCGAAACTTAATGCTAGGTCAAAAGTTCGGTTTTGGCTAAAAAACCAGTTTCAGTCGGACACTAACAATAATACTGAAAAATGAGACAAGTTTCTTGTTTTCGCAACAAAACCCAATTTTTGGCTATAGTTCGTGGGATGATACGACTGACTGTTGATTATTGAATACCTATTACTGTGGAATGAAAGAGTCAAAAATTAGACATTTGTGTAGCCTTAAGGCGTATTATTTAAATATTATTCAGAAACTGTTTTTTCCTCATTTTTATTGCTATTTAGCTAATATGCAAACTGATTGGGAAACACGATAAGAAATCTAGATACAACGTCTTTTTTATCTTTTGTTTTTATTGCCTTTAAAAATATTTAAGATTTTTCCGTTTATTCCTTTATATTTTATTTCCTTTGGAGACATAATTTTATAAACATTTCATAAAATTAAAATGTAACGCAATAACGCAAATTGATTTTAAATTGATAAAACGTTAATAGTAGGATTGTATTACATCCTAACTTTAAGTCAATAAAAAAGAGATAAAACAAGGAGCAAGAATAAAAAGCCATGAATTTGTATAACCTTGCTTTGACGATCCGCGGCATCGGTTGTATAATGGCAAGCTTCAATAAATTGGCACCAACACTATATAAAGCACCGTGTTAAAGATTCATGGAATAATTGTACAGCCAATAGCTTACATAAGGGCCCCTTATTTAAGATAGCAATGTGAAGTAGCCAATGGCATTTTAATGTTGGACCCGAACACATGACCGCACTTAATTTCGTCCTAATGCACGGTTGAGTATCTTAGCTTAAGGGTCCATGTATGCTAAAATACGTCAGCAGTATAATGTTTTTTTAATACAAAGTAATCATGGATCTTGGTGACAAAAATACTCAAGATTAACATGAATATGCTTTATAAGACTAGTGTTTCCAAAACACGATTCATTTCACTTTGCTCGATAGAAAAAAATCAAAAAGTCAACCCTTTTTTGAAAGCAAAACCCAACTGTCTACTTTAATTGTGAAAATATCGATACCATATTTAACACAAACGTAGATAAGTACTATACCTAAAAGAAAAGTGTTTCAGTTTTTATACTTTTTTTCAAATTACTTTTTAGTGTCAAAAATAGTGATTTGTCGCTTAAAACGTTTACTTTAGAGCGCAATATTTCATAGTAATCATGGAACGGGGGAGTGCGGCGATTGGCTCTTCTGGCTAAGTATGGGGCCTTAAGTTTACTACGCGTTTTTCTCGAAGAATATCTGTGAACAGAATCGTCGATGAGGCAGATAAAGCGGGTATTCTTTAAATATGCAAAGCGTAAACTTTGTGGTGCACTCTTCCGACAGGATGCTGAATAATTTTACACGCTCTTAAGGTTTGCGTGTCTTGTTAATTTAAGGGTTTTGCATTGACACAGTTTAAAGGGTATTTTAATTATTCAATGAATGAAAAACAGTAATCAATTTAGATCAAGTCAAAGATAAAGAGACATAAAGTTTGAATCTGAATATTTAGTAAGTGATACGGATTCGATTTCTGTTAAACGTTAATAAAATAGTCATTGAGATTCTTATTTTGATCGCTGATTAAATAATGTTGGTAGTTATACGACCACACGATCGTTATCATTAAAAAACAATTAGTCCACCTACTATTTTGATAATTTTAGCCAGTATTACGCTAAAGTAGCCAGTGGCACTGACGATTTTTTCTGTGAGCTTTCTAACACTACTACTTTGAGTAGTACTTTTAATTGAAAGTTGTTCTAGTACCTGGCAGCTCTTTTGGAATAAAAAATAATATAAAATCCTATCATATCCTATCAATTTTAGAAATGTAAAAGTTTTTATGGTAGTTTGTTTATTTGTTACTCCTTCACGTAAAAACTGCCAAACCAATTAAAAAAAAATTGGCACACACAGAGAGTAACTTCGATTAACACATAGGATAGTTTTTATCCCGAAAATGTTGCTGTGGGACCAATAACTACGTGGGTAACAGCTAGTAGGTACATGATATTTTATTGCCTCTGTGGTCTAGAAATCTGACGTCGGGCTCGACTTCTTGAGGTCCCGGGCTCGATATCTAGGTCGGGCAACAAATAAAAGTTAAAAAAATATATATTTTTAATTTTCTAATATATTTTTGTTCGGTTGTCCGGAATTGGATATGTGCCCGGTTAGTTATAAACTTGTCACCTATCACATTAAAGGATTTACCGTCTTTGGCGGCTATTTAAAGGTACTTGCGTCAAAATAAACTGATGAGTCCTCCTCATGAGGATGAATGAGGGATTTTGACCCCACCAGACATTACCCCCTTTTTTTAAAATCGTATAGCAAATACTTGGTGCTTGTCCTTTAAATATTGTGTTATTACTAAAATCTTACCTTAATCTTTCTTAGTGCTTAAACATTACCAGGACAATTACACCACAAGAACATCAATAAATTATGCCACCAACTATATCTAAACATCTATAACCTCTATAGTCTATGGTCTATTGTTGTTTCTTACCGTCAGGAAAGAAGTAAGTATATTCTGTGTCTTATCACCTAAAAAAAATCATCATCGGCACTGATACATCATTAAAAAAGATATTCCTTTGCTTTATTATTTGTATTTTGTACAATATTTATACTTAAAAAAAGGTAAAAAAGTAATATGGGTTCGAATCCCGGGTAGGGCAACAAAAAGAAAATTGGATTTTTCTAATTTTCTAATAAAAAAAAAGGTTGCTCGGGATTGGAAATGTGCCCGGTTGGCGATAGGCTTTTCACCTATCACATTGTGGGACTTAGTGTCTTCGACTGGTCGTGGGTGCCCTGGTTGTGCCTCTGCCTACCTTTTCGGGGATAATATGGGCGTGAAGATATATATACTTATTTTTGTACAAAATGCTAAAATTGCATTGCATATAGTCATTGTGTATATTTCACTATATTTTCTTGTTTAGTTCATTTAATATGCTTATTGCAAAGGAATTCTTTAAATTGGCACTACCAGCCTGTATGCATGCAACAACATGACTTTGAGGGCGTATAGGCTTCTTTTAGTCTGATGTTTTTCTATCCTGTCTTTACTTTTTAACGTGTGGGTTTAGGGTCAGTACGATTTGACTATTTACTATTAAATTACTATTAACTATAGTAACCATATTTAAATAAAAAAACACTTGCACTGTTGTAAATATTACTTGTAATTTATTATCTTGTAAATATCCTACCGGTTTCCCTTATAACAGCATTATCAGTTTAAGTTTCAGCCCTGATTATAAGTGATACATAAAACAGTACAAGTGTTTTTTTCATTCAAAGATAATTAATATTTGGAAGTTTTACTAAACGCCGACGATCAAAAATATCATGTTGACTATAGTAACAATGGTTTGGAATTCTGTAGGTATATTTTTGGTGAACATTTTAATTATTAATGAAAAGAAGACACAGAATATATGAAATGAATTACCATTTAAAAATGATATTATGGCATACACTGATAAAGATAAATGATGGTAATTAATAGTGTCATAGAAAATAAACTTCAGCAAAACAATCTGACTGATTAAACATTTAACTCCATAATGTGATAGAAAAATATATTGGCTGCGAAAACAAACTTTTTAATAGATTTGTGGAAATGTTCTGACATGTTCTGAAATGAAAAATCTGATATGTTTTATTTTTAAATTTATATTACTTTTCTAGAGCATGTAGTATATTTAGAGTATTAACCATGTAGTGTGATGTTTTTTATCTACCAACGTAGGTATACATAGTTTCTTCTATGAAAAATTGCATAAAATCAATAATCTACTTAATAATCGCGTCTCTGGTCCAGGAGTTGAACTTGACTGCATGAAGTCCCTTGTTCGAGTCCCGGGTCGGGCAAAAACAAAATTTTCTTTTTCCAATTTTCCAAAAAAAATATTGCTCGGGATTAGATATGTGCCCGGTTGGCGATAGGAGCGCCACCTATCACATTGTGGGACTTAGTGTCTTCGGCTAGTCGCGGGTACCTTGGTTATGCCTCTGCCTAGATCTTTGGGGATATGGGCGTGAAGATGGTTACATACTTTTCTTAATATAAAACCACTTTTTGAGTACTAACGCTGTAAATTATGTTTTTAATATTTACAGATTTGTTGTTTCTTTTTTTTGAAGTATATCATGCCTGGAAAATAGAAATAAACATGTAAAAAATAACACAATCAAAGTAGAATATGATAAGTTAACTATCGAAGAATTTAAATTCAAACCAGCAACCATTTATTCTGGAAGATAGCCAATAAAATCTATGGGATCGCTAGATAATGAACAAGGATATACGATCGTCGAAGGGCTCCTGTCTTTGTCAAGGTGTTTGCGAACGCGACGCCGACATAATTTAGCACGAAAGCAAGTTTGCATTTTTCAAAGACAATACACGGTTCGGCCATTGGAATATTCTGAGAGCTTGAAGAATGCTCATTCTCGCACCCCACTAATGAATAACTATTCTTCGGGCATTTTAACTATGGCCGCCGGAATGGCATTCGTGTACAGGTTTCTTAAAAGGTCTCGATATGCGTCGGACCCTTTCCGCTTAATTTAATTTATGGACACGCGTACTTTTTAGTTTGTTTATATTAATTATTGACCGCATTAAGATTTCGCTTGGCATGTATCTGGTTGGTTTTGTTTAAGTCACACGTTAATTATTGGGATGATTATGGGATATTTTCAATTGAAGCGAGATAACAACGAAGAAAATATCTAGAGACATCTAATATCCTGGTGTTTTTTTAATTACACAGAATTTTTTAGGGTTTAGGTTTTAAAGTTTTTTTAATTACTAGGTTTTGTTTCAGCATCACTAGCATCGTCGTTTGTAATGGCATTCATAAAGATTACAAATGGAAGAATTTAGTAATGTTAAAAAAATTGTGACTTTGATAGGTTGATAACCCGAAGATTAATGTTAATCCTTAGGCGGAAGTATTTTTTCCAACTATCTAACCCCAAAATTGAAACATCATATGTGGTCGATGGAATGATTTTGATTCGGTTTTCACTGTCGTTTAGATCTTTTATTCGGGTAGGTAATATACAGCATATTTTAACTAAGTGTAAGAATACCATTAGAGAAAATTCCATATTTTTGATGGCTAGCTAAACCGTTTGAGGTACACCAAAATATTGTACACCTACTACAAAACTGAACATCATAAAAAGGCCTACAAAAAATTTGGCTATAGCATATAATAAAGCGTTATTGTCCTTTTACCCTTTCGTATTATAATAACACTGACCATCATTAAAAAATAAGAATTCCAAAATAAAAAAGGTTGGCGGGAAGGGTTCCATCGAATCTCTAAGACAAAAGAAGAAATAAATTTATAAGAAGTAAATTAATGAATGTAATGTAATATCTAAACATTACTTGTACATGTACTTGTATTTGTACATGTGATTCTGTAAATAAACTATATTAGTGTACGACAGTAGGAAAAATTAAAGATTTCAGTGTTTTATCACGACAGAAGAGGCGAGAAAGAAGATTAAAGACAAAACCATCAAAGAAAATGAAATATTAAGAGATAGAGGGAAAACAAAAGATTAATAAAATAATTCATAGTCTTGGACGTTTTGGCGCCATTTCAGCATTCAGTATTCTAATTTGATTATTTGTGTAAATAATTGGAAATTCAAGGATAAAAAAGAAATACAATGCAATAAAAAAAATAATGGAGAAATATAACATGAAAGCTTCAAGGAATTACAAACTAAATACGTAATGAAGGAATAAAAAACCTCTGAAATAGTCTGTTATAAATAGGGGGAAACAAGATAGTAAAACACTTAAGAATTGAATCGAAACTAACAAGAATAAGAGTTTATTAATATGAAAGACGTAGCAGCATGGCTTTAAGGTCTTAACCGGGTCCAGAAAGGGACAAACTAACTTAAAAAAAAAGCAAAGAAGAATTATAAAAGAGATGAAAGAGAAAATGGAGGTAACAAAAAGTCGAGAACCGTCATCTTCCTGACGTGAACTACTGAGGAATAGAGGTATTTCTGTTCTCTAAATAATGGACTCAAAGTGGCATTCAAATTATTGATATGCCGGACATCACTGGAGACATATGCTAGAAATATAATATATTAATATATTTCGTAACCAAACAAACTGCTGCCTGCTGCAAATAACTTTTTTAATATATTAACGTAGTGGTTGCAACGTACATCACTATTTATTTATCTCTAAAAATATGTTTAAAAACTACCTTTTTTTAAAAAAGGTGAGTTTTTCTAATCGGTATTAATCCTTATCTACATATTTATCTTAGTTACCCTGGTCATTTAATGTAAATCAAAATTGCTCTTTTCATTTTTTTTATTAAAGCGTGAACTTTAGAACTTATTAAAAATTACAAGCAACCAAAAAAATGCTTGCAGCAAAACTGATGGCACCGAACTGCGTACTTTTGTGCCGCTTCTTGCTTATAAAACGCTGAACGCGCGAATTGTTCTTGATGATCCTTAGGAAATGTCCGTTTTTCCTATGTAAGGTTCAAACCAATTAGGGGTAACCCATAGTCGAGCTTGCTTCCTATCTCTGGACCTTGCATAAAAGGAAGGAATTGCAAAAATAAGATAAATAGGTAAAATTCAAAAAGTTTGTTTATTTAAACAAGCTGTTTCGGAGAGTTCAAGGAAGTTTCCTTCCGCCCCTTCAGTTTGTATGGGAAAAATTAAAATGTCGTTTTTCCTAGTTTCCTCCCTGTTGTAAGGGATAAAATATACCCAACCTTCTTCCAGTTCTAAGCTACCTCTCCTTCAATTTTTAGCCTAATTGGTGTAACTATCATGACTTTTAAATATATATAGACGATTCATCTTTCATATTTTTTGTTTTTGTTGTTTTTATTGTTTTTAAGGTGTATTCTGATATTCGAAGGGAAGACAAATGAAACGAGTCAAAAACCATGAAAATTGGTCCAGCAGATCTCAAATTATAAGTGTTGTAACAAACTCGACTTTCTTTTATATATATATATATATATATAGATTTTTAAATATTTTTGTTTTGAAATATTTTTTTTAATTTTCCCAAAATTATGTAAAAATGTAGTAAGTTATAAATTTAGATATTCCAAAGATTTTTTTTTATATTAAAGGAAGGCAAACCAGCAGACGGATTTCCTGTTGGTAAGAAATTCCCGCCGCCTAGAGACACCAAAGGTGCTAATGGTGCGTTGCCAACGTGACGCCGGGATGTTAGGCCTCGAGCAAAAGTAAGTTTACCGGCTACATTACCCTCCGAACCGAAACACGTCATGACGTTGCGGCGGCAGGAATAGGTAAGGCGGTGGTACCAATCCGGGCGAGTCGCTGCCAAACTCTATCACCTAGTAAATATAGCAGGAAATATTCGCGTTATAGGGAAAGAGCAATAATTTTACTCCAAATTTAACGCGTGTAAAGTCGCCGACAGAAGCTAGTGTCTGTGTATATAAAAATATGATTAACTATTAGCCCAGCTTTGCCAGGTGGACAATCTTATTATTCATATAAACCTTCCCCTTGAATCACACCGTCAACTAAAAAAACTGCATCAAAAACCGTTGCGTACTTTGATCGCCTCGTTGGTCGAGTGGCTAGCGTACACGCCTAACTACAACGATCAATCGCGAAGCTCGGGTTCGATTCCCGACGGGGGCCGGCATTTTATTTGATAAACATTATTGTCTGCATTTCCGGGTAATCGTATCGGTTACTAACACCCAAAACACAAGCATATAATTTGCTGACTTTGGACTTAGATTCGATTAAAAAAAAGATTTAAAGATCTATGCATACATACGGACAGACAGCGAAAAGCGACTTTGTTTTATACTATGTAGCGATTTCTTGGATTTTGGGCTTTGGATTTGTTTTAATAAGTATTAAATAAATAAACCGCATCACTCGTAAATTATCAATAGAACAGTCTCGCTAAAATAATTATATTTTCAGCAGAAAAAAAAATAGTCTTAAATGATCTTGTACCTACCTTTTTCTTGCAATAACAACTGCAAGTGGTCGCTCAAGCTATAAGGGTTAAATAACCGTGTAAATAGTTTTTGTGCTCCAACCAAAGACCTATTAATAAGTTTGTTTCAGTAATTAGCAAATACTATAACTCTATGTCACCTTATCTCCAATTTTTGCACCAAAAATTTAAAGTGATGGAATGCTATGCAGTAGCTCACCCAGATCCTGCCATTACAACGCAAGTCCTTGAGGTTGGCGGTAGAATATCTCTTTATTATTTGAGCTTCAGATTTTCACCTTCGTCGCTTTTTTTATGTGCCGTGTATTCTTTATAATCAGGATATCTGCTTGTATATTTTAGTGACAAAAAAATTAGTCCTAGGTACCTACTTGAATTTATTAGATCTCTAAGTAAACCAACTTTCTCAACATTTTTAATATTAAGCCTATAATACTTTTACATCGACGACGGTAAGATTTACACCTAAGAAAAAACATTAAATTCGTAGCAAACGCCGTAAAACGACCATTGCAAACGTAATTAGACAGAAGTGCTAAATGCTTCATAAATTCTAACAAAACAGAGCTGAACTTAAAGATATGTTTTCTGGAATGGAACTACGAGTATTTTGAAAGTGAGAAAGATTTTGATTCCATTCGACCAGTAATATTTGTTCATATTTTTAAATGAAGAAACACTTGTACTGTTTTACGTATCACTTATATTTTATTATTTTATAAATAGCCTACCGGTTTCGCTTTTTACAGCATCATCAGGGCTAGAACTTAAATTACTGAACAATATTTTTCAATAATAAACATAAATTCATTTCATAGTGGGTAGATACAAAAAAACTATTAATTTTAAACAATTAATTTCCCGATTCAGTGGGAAAAAAATCAATAGCTTGCAACCCCATTGTATAAAGGATTTAAGTTTTTTTGTATCTACCCACTATGAAATGAATTTATGTTTATTATTGAAAAATATTGTTCAGTAATTTAAGTTCTAGCCCTGATGATGCTGTAAAAAGCGAAACCGGTAGGCTATTTATAAAATAATAAAATATAAGTGATACGTAAAACAGTACAAGTGTTTCTTCATTTAAAAATATGAATATTTGGAAGTTTTACCAAGCGCCGACGATGGAAAATATCAAATATAGTAATATTTGTGACAAATAAAAATCGTTCAGTGTTGGTTTCAAATAACTGCCCTGGTATTTTGGCGACTCGAGTTTGATTTTCATAACAGGTAATACCTACCTGTACAGATGATTAAAACCTTTATGATTTATAATTATAAAAGATACTAGCTGCGCCCCGCGGTTTCACCCGCGTAAGTCCCAATCCCGCGGGAACTCCGGGATATAAAGTAGCCTATATGTTATTCTGGGTCTTCAGCTACCTACATACCAAATTTCATCGTAATCGGCTTTGTAGTTTTTGCGTGAAAGAGTAACAAACATCCATACATACAAACTTTCGCATTTATAATATTAATAGGATGTAATTTCAAGGGCTAGAGCGTTTTTAAAAACATTTTTGACACAATTGAATAGCTTTTTAAGGACTTTTAGCAGCGGTATTCCACCCACTATCAGAAGCTTTGATGTGATTCCATCCTCTTCTAGTTCCTTGCTGTTTTTAAATGTTTTAGGGCCAACCTAATTTAGTATATTTTGGCTGGAAGAGCATTTACCAAAAATACGTATTAAAACAAATTAACCTAGTCCCCTGTGTTAGTCCGTTTCATATCATGGATAGCTTTTAATAGATAGGGTTAAACTTAATCCCCCCGAGGGTCCAAGCCTTGTTAGTCCGTTTCATATCATGGATAGCTTATGCTAAATAGGGGTCCTCCCCCCCGAGGGTCGAAGCCTTGTCGTGGCGGGGGGGGGGCTGAGTAACTGGGGTCGATCCGGGGCCCCGGTGAAACCAATACGGACCAGGGAGGGCGCTCCTTAGAACCCCTCTCTGTCCAAGAGCG
>NJDD01002121.1:115919-132873 GCA_002245505.1 Calephelis nemesis
TAAAAAAATACCGTGCCTCCATGGGGCTGAAAAGTTTTCTAGCTGAATCTTTAAACGTCACTTGTGATAGAATATTTTTCAGCAGCTAGCTGCATAGGTAAATACCTTACTTAATCTCCATAATGACGGTATTTGAAACCGTCATGTTCTAGTTCAGAAAGTAGAATGGCCAGTATACTTGCTCATTACTGGCTCCACTTTTAGCTACGACTATACTACTACACGACATATATATAGCTTCCATGGTGTTTAAAAGTCAAGACAGTCTACCTTTACCATCTACGATGTCTATTGGATACAATTGTATCTTACTATCAGGAGAGCTTATTGTTTTAAGAAAAAAATATAAAATCAAAATATTACGTCATATAATAAGTCATTAAATAAATCTTAAAATAATATAACTCGATGTTTTAATAATCATAAAGTAATTACATATTCTTTTATATTAGTTATTGTGTTACAACTTCGTAACTAGTATTAAAAAATTCACGTGTCATAAATAACATACACAAACATGAAACAATCATTTAATCCATCTCCGTGGGATTGTTAATTATAAACTTGTTACCTGTCATTTAATAAAAGTGAAGCTTTCATTTCAAATTTTGTTAAAACTGTCCCATTAATTGAAAATGTATCAGATAAAACTACTCTTGTTATTTATAGGTATGTAACATTATTGTAAAGATTAACGGAATCAGTTCCTGAGTCAGGAATATTAATAGCAACATTAAAATATCCGTATTAAGACATTCCGCAAAATACAGTTTACTATTAGACCATTTGTCTCCCATAAAAGGCTGTACATGAATCTAAAGCTCCCATTCAATTAAAAACAAATTAAGACGAAATATCCGCAACAATTTAAAAAGGGCACAGAATAAACTTGAACATGTGACAGCAGGAGTCAATTAACTTGAGTAAAATCGGAGAATAAAGGTATAATTACTTCACGATTAAGATTACGACGGCGATACTGTATATTTCAAGCGAATTTCAATGGGTCATGATATAGATCGAGTATTTCATCAGGTCGACAGTGCGGTGGGCACGATTATCTCCAACAAGGAAGAGATCGCGTTTCTCGATCTATCTCGTATGCCAATTAGCCAATTAGAGAGAGAAAACAACGACTAGTTTAGATAAAATGATGGTTGCTCTCACCTTAAGACATTTCGTTTATCCTATTAATCGAAATAGAAAAGGTATCGCTGGTCGCTACTTTAAGGTCGTGGTAGACATCCATTTTGGTTGATACTTAGCACGACGTACATTTATCAACGAGAACTAGGGACAGGGTTGTCACATTTCATTTTAATGTTTATTTGACGTTCATTTGTTTAAGACTGTAAGGGTTGTCTCTGATCTCCATTAACTTTTTCTGGTAAAAATACCTGTGGTAAAGCATTAATATTACGGTGCAATGTTTCCCGCTTCTGGTGTAGCATGTACAGTAAGTAGTACTCTTTAAATTATGCGCTTCGGCTATATTCGTCAAGCTTCGGAAATCCGAATTTATTTTAAAGATATCTATGTAGAGTTGTTATTACACGTAATTAATCATTTCGCTTAAATTTAGATTAGGTCAGCCAATCTAAAAATAAAAGTATAAAGTGTAAAAAGAGTAAAAAGTGTAAAGCTGAAGCGCATAATTTAAATAGTACTACTGTAAGTTGCTATCGGATTTACCGTTTTGACACTGGTATAAAAATAGCTCTTTCTGAAATCAAACAACACTTTTTAGCCCCTACTACTCCACGCACAAAAGCTATATCATGGAATTGCTCCCTTGAGACGTGATTGATGAACCAACGAAAATAAATAAATTTGCACTAAGTATCTAATATATCATATTAGAATTTATCAAAAAAATGAAAATTAAATTTGTTAATGCCGATTTATTAATAAATAAATAAATCCATTCAAATTTGGATTCAAAGTTTAGTGATCCGATAGTTTAACGACAAGAATCCAGACCGTACATAAATTAATATCAGCCAATCCGTCAGACTTTGTTGACTTGATACTCGATACTCTCTACCTACCTTGCAGGGGTACTTAGCGTAAATATATGTATATATATGTAAGACAAGTGAACTTCCTTGACTTGATAGTCGATACTCTCTACCTACCTTGTAGGGGTATAAAGCGTAAATATGTTGTTTGCTTTGTTTGCCTTCCTATAACATAAAAAAATGTATGTGTATATGTAAGACAACCTGAACGTTTAGATGTATATTCCGGATTTCGAGTTATTTGGTCATTTAAAATTATTGTTGCTATGTATGTTATTTTTAAACTTCGAAACTTATTCCCAGAAAATGAGCTACAAAACAAAAAAATTAAATAGTACCACCTGTCAGGGAAAAAAACTTAATTTACATTTTTACTTTTACCTCTCTCTCATAGCAAACTCTACGGTAACAGGTATAAAAGTACCTATAACCTTCCTTAAAATATAAAGTACCTACTAAACAAATTTTGTTACATTGAGTTTAGTACATTCGGCGTATATCATGGTCATGATGCAGACAGACAGGCAGACATACATAAATTCTAAAAACGTGTCCCTTTTTAGAAATCTGCATCTATTTTTTTAAACATCTTCAATTTATACAATTTACTCTTCTACAGTTTTATTTTATCTTTAGATTTTCGAATTAGTATCGCTAAATAGTTTGACTAACATTTGTTTCTAGAAAAAAAAAAGAATTTATTGAATAAATTCTAATATTTTAATATAATGAAATACAACAAAATTACATTTTCATTTAAACATCAAACCTATTTAATAGCGTCATATACTCGTCCTCAAATAATCTATGCCCTGAAACAGGTGTATAGGTTTGGAAACGGTGGTAGTTTACGGTAGAGAGAGTTAAATTTATTTACATTCAAAATTGGTTTATTTATAATTCAATTTGTTTATAATTCAAATTGTAATAAGCATAAAACTAATTGTCGTATGAACATTAAAACATTGTGTACATAATCAAACAATTACTTATATAAATATTAAATTATTTGCACACCACAATGTGGTAGAATATGTTGGAAAGCTTAAATAATTTTGTAACAACTTCAACACGCATATTCCGCAAATAAATTAAGAAAAAAACAAATTTGAAAATTGATACGCGATTCTTATGTAATTCAATCTGAAAATAAACCCAAATTGTTTCAATAAACTGCCTTTAATATTAAGTAATTTATTCAATAGTGAATTCCGGAAACGTAGACGTTTTCCTTGACTTTGTTTTTCTATTTCCCTTTGTTGATAAATGTGACGTATTTCCTCACATACGAATAACACTCTCCCATTCTCTTTCATGTGCGCTACGCTTTAAAAATGTATTCACAGTAGGGAGGATATAGAGAGAATATCATAGTATAGAATCCTCTATACTATTTTTCGATAAAGATAATCGATTGTTATGTTATGTGTTTATGCCGTATTTGGCATCGGTGACCCTAGACTATATGTCTTGTTACTAGTGTGAGCTCGTGCATGACTAGCTAAACTGAATTTGCTTTTAAGCAATCGACTGAACTGTAAGTATAGGAGTCCAGATTTATTTTTTATTAAAGAAAAAGAAAAGAAAAGAAAAAAAATATTTTTCTTAAAATGTATATTGCCCCGAATGGGCAGGCAGAGGCACAACCAGGGCAACCACGAATAGCCGAAGATACTAAGTCCCACAATGTGATAACCCGAGAAACATTTTTTTATTAGAAAATTGGAAAAACCACATTTCCCTTTTTGTTACCTGACCCAGGATTCGAACCCGGGACCTCAAGAAGTCAAGTCCAACACCTGGACCGTTAGACCACAGAGGAGACATTATTTTTTTATAACAGCGAGATGAAATGACACAAATTCTTTATTTTTGAGATACAATCTCAAAGAATACTTTGTTTTCTATTGGTATATATATTTATTTCATTTTGAGTAACAACCACCCCAGTTCAAACATTGCCTTTGCCAACGTTCAGTTTAAGCTCAACAGATTAAGGTAGTATTTTTAGGTAATAAACTCACCTACTAAGCAATCTTTTTTAAAAACTAGGAAGCTGTAAATTTCACGGTTTTAGTCAAATTAGACGTAATAACTGTTTCTCAATTCAGTTAGTGATGTTCCATTAAGAATATCGTTTCCTTAATCTTACCAAAAAAAAATTGATCATATTTTTATTACCTACCAATACGTCAATTGAATTTTATCGTTGCAAACATAATTTCCATAACTTAAAACTATTAGCAGAAATATCTTTCATCAAAATGTGCATACACATGAACGTACTCTAGAATAACATATACTCTAAGATTGAATATTTGGGTGCGCGTGACAGAAAGTATCAAGATTTGTTAAAGAACATCTCAGAGTGACGTAACGTATGGATCAGCCATATTAAATTTACATGTTCGGAGTTGTCTCATAAATCTTATAAGAAACCTTTATTACGATTCTTACATGATTTTCAAATGACTCCGCCGTTAGCCGTTGGTTCTATTGTTAGTGAGTGAGTTACTCATGCCTCAGGTTGGCAATGCACGATTACTTTGACGGCTAAAAGGTAATTTCTTATCACTAGTAAATATGTATGCTCGTTTATCTTCGAATCCTGTGGAATTTAGATCTATAATGATATCGAATCCTGGCTACTCAGCTGCTATTACACTGTTCTTATTGGAAGGAAATTTAAGCTAATTAATAAAGTCATAGTCAAGGTGTCAATATTCTGTTGTATATTTTACATCAATAGAAATATCCAACCTTTTATAACTCAATTACTTAGTAACAATCAAACTACAAGGGAGTCATTTGAAATTTTAATAATATCTAATCAAATATTTCACCCGGGCCGTATCATTCAACAGAGTGCAGAAAATGTCAATACTAGCGCTATGGCATAAATACATTGTTTGCTGGTGGTCCATGCTAACAAGTAGGTCAGCTGGTAGGAATGTACACGTTGCCTTAAATATCGCTTAAATTAATAATATACTTATCAATCCTTAAAGTTATTACAATCCTTACTTACTTACTCCGTTGGCTCAGCGACCCAAAATGTGTCTTGGCCTCCGTTACGAGAGAACGCCACTTTTCACGATCTTTGGCAACTTCTCGCCAGTTATCGACTTGAAGCTGCCTCAAATCCGACTCCACTAAATCACTCCAGCGGTACCTGGGGCGACCGACAGGTCGTCGTCCTATCGGTCGACCCAGATACGCCCTCTTAACCCCACGATCCTCTCCCATTCTCTCGACGTGGCCGAGCCAACGGAGTCTGTGAGCCTTTATTTCTCCCAAGATGTTAGGGGTGGCTACGAGGTCCTCGATTTCTGTATTTTTGCGAATGCGCCAGCTTCCATCGGGTCTCTGCACTGGGCCCAAGATCTTTCTTAGGACCTTCCTTTCTGCGACCAAGAGCTTATTCTCTTCTTTTTGTGTCAGTGTCCAGGCTTCGCAGCCGTACATGAGTATGGGTCTGATTACACTTTTGTAAATCCTAATTTTAGTGTTTCGGCTGAGAAGCCTGGACACTAACACCTTGTTACAATCCACTGATATTAAATCAAACTAAGTATATCAAAGTAGTTAAGATAAAACAAACACTGCATGTTCGTGTGAAATAGTGTAGGCATAACTAACGTGACCATTTTATTTTTGGTTCAAACCAGGACATCGGTTTTTTTTCATCAATGAGCAGGTTTAACATAAGTCTATAGTACATACCGTACCACAATAGATACATATACTTACTTCATTAGAAAATTTAAAATACTTTAAAATATGTATTAACCTATTGTATTAATTATCGCATCTGTGGTTTAGCAGTTCGGGTGTTGGACTTGATTGCATGAGGTCCCGGGTTCGAATCCCGGGTCGGGCAACAAAAAAAATGTTGCTCGGGATTGGAAATGTGCCCGGTTGGCGATAGGCTTGCCACCTATTACATTGTGGGACTTAATGTCTTCGGCTAGTCGTGGATGCCCTGGTTGTGCCTCTGCCTACCTCTTCGGGGATATGGGCGTGAAGATACTTTTTTTATTGTATTAAGAGACTAGCAACCTGTCACAGCTTTACACGGGTGAACACTTTTTGTTAATATACTTATAAATCTTCTTCTTAAATCACTCTATCAATTTGGAAAATCCACATCAAATCATTTGCATATTTTTAAAAATCTAAACATAAGCGGAAAACGACGTACGGTCTTATAGAACATGAAACATTCGCCTATTAAGAATATAAGGACAAGTTGTAGTAAATATTTCGCACCTCTTCGAAAAAAACGGGACATTTTTGCACCGAACAAGCTGCAGCAATACATCGATATAGCAAAAGCAATATTTTTGGATAAGTACCGAGAACATTTTCATTTTAGCACTTATCCTAGAAATAAAGAAAGAAAGAAAGAAAATTATTTATTTGCGGAATATGTGTGTAAATGAGATGTTACAAAAATATTTAAGTATATCAACATATTCTACCACATTTTGGTGTGCAAATATTTTAATATTGTTAAAAAAAATATACTTTTTGTTAAAAAAAAATATAATATGAGACCTAAATTTGAAAGAACGAAAAAAATCATCCCAGACAGGATTTAACATTTTGTTCTTGAGATGAAAAGGTACAGATTCAAATCCCATCCAAAGTGAATTTTTTGTTTGTAAATTTGAAGAAATTCACCTGGGAGATCTTTTGGGATACAGAGAATCGGAAGACGGAAACGTCCCGTACAAAACAGCAGTATGGTCACTTGACGCTTAGCCGAATGCGGTTCTGTATATCCGCTTCCTCCAGTGCGGCAAACGCGGCGGCGTCGTTAACCACAGAGTTCCGTTTAAGGACGTGACGATCTGATTTCTAACACAACAATCCAGTTTGATATATGGTGTGGTCCGCACTTTATGTTCAATGGTGAAATAGCACAGTTCATAATACACGAACTACCTTACAGGGTGATGTATCAAAATTGTTAAGTCGATCTACGAACTATAAACTCTTATCTACAGGAGCAGTACTTCTATCTTTATTGGTCCTTATTGACCTCAGTGGTCTAAGGGTTAGCGTACATGCCTAACGCCACCGACTAACCGCGAGGCTCGAATTCGATAACCGACGGGGTAGACATTTGTGATGAAAATTTATATCTATCTAAGTTTGAGTGCTTATTAAATTGATTCCGGAATCTATATTTGTACTTTTTCTTATGTATTTGTATCGTTAAATAACACCCTTAACATAAGCAACACTACTTATTTTGAGATTAGATCAATTTGTATGATTTGTTAGGAATATTTACTAATTTTTTTTATATAACATTATTGTACTTGTATGATGGTACATAAGTTAGCAACGCCACTGCAGGTTTGCACTAAACTATGCTATAAGATAGCGTTTATATACGTTTTTAAGATCGTGTTTCACACACTCAGGATATCCGCATGCTTTATGCCTTCCAAACTCGAAAAAAACGTCAATAGTTAATTGTTTCACAATATGATTCAAAACTGAATTACAAATCTGTATTCTATTATCACCGCATTGATTAAATAACAGTTATCGAAATAATAATTTCAATATGGACGTCTCACCGCAAAGAACCCACAGCGACCAAAATAACCGCAATTAATTCGCAATATTCATTCTTACTTTACGACCAATAAATACTACAAGAGGCGAATATTGTTGTAAATTGAAAGCAAGATAAAAAAATGTGACTTTTTTAAAAGTTCATTCCTGCTAACCACTTGTTCTCAAACTTCTTTGTAATATAAACTATTTTTAAGCTAATTTACTTATAAAACATTTGGACAGGATAACAAAAGTTAAGCTTTTTAGCCCACCGACTTTAAGGCTATGAAAATGAGTCACTAATCAGTTCTTAAAAAAATATCAATTAGCAGTTTTTAACCACTAAACCTAAAAAATAATGACGAGTATATATGCTAAAGTGGTAAAAGGAATGAAGCATTGAATAGTACAAAAAGAATTTTGTAATAATGGAATTTAAATAAATTAATATACAATATTGTAAATTATTTTTAAATATTATATCACACATAATTTGTCAAACTTGTAATAGTTATAATTTTGACGTGTCTGATATTATTACTTACAATAACCTATTTCCCCGTCGGATGTTAACAAAATAATAAAATAAGCTTCACAAATGTATTTATTTTGTAGATTATATCTTTTTATTAATGTTAGCATTTTTACGCTTATTTTTCTATCTCTCCATATAAACCTTGAGTTTTAATGAAAATATTACAAAATAGCTAAATTAGGTAAATTATTGAAATTGTAACGGATTTTGTAAAAATTGGTTTTCAATGTAACATGTCAATTCCCCATTATATTTTTTTTATACACATAACCATGTTATTCGTCAACTATATTTATGGATCTTTAAATTTTTACAATGAAAAGCACCTCTTATAGATTATAGTAACTAGTTTGAGCATCACTGCCACAGATGAACGCTTGATGTTTATTTTATGCCTCTTAAAACAAGGGTCAGTAAGGAATGGATGCATTTGCCCTGTTCGACAAGCTCGCCCTGTCAGATAAATCACGGCCATAATAACAATAATGCCTTATATACATTTTAAAATTATTATTTAACACGAAAGGAATTGAGCTTACTTGATTTTGTTTCTATAATTTATTACATTTATAGGAAATGTTCTTTTTTATTATGACTTACTTTTTTTAAATTATATGACAGTGAACAAGCAGCTCTAATAAAGGTATGAGATAATGTAGCCTACGGATACAAGGCTTAGAACCGATACAAAAAGTATAGGTTTTATACCGGTACTTAGCGGTTTTGGTACCGATATCTAGCAAATAACTGTACTGACACCGATAAATACATGTAGGTAATAAAGGTACCCGTTAAAAACAGGAGAGTAAGAGAAAAGGATAAAATAAGAAAAATGGTACCGGTACTCACAGTACTGGTAACATTTTTGGTATCGGTATTGCTGGAAGGCCGTCACTACCGATTCCAAAACTATCGGTATTTCATGAACTGTACTGATAACATGGATGTTATAGGTGCAAGTATCATCAGGAGTGTAAGGTGACATGTGAAAGTATACCGACTACCTATCTAGCTAGGTATCTAAGATTTCGTACTCATAACTTTAGTTCATTTAAAGCATTTAAAAAGAAATATTTTAACTTTCATTGGTGCTTTTTAACATGTAAGAATTAAAAAAAATCATACAAATATATTTCCTCTTCTAAATTATAGAAACGGTAGACGTTGGTTTACTACTTTTTTAAAATGTGATTTTAGTAAAAAAAATTGGGTTTTGTCATCCTTCTGACCGATTCTTGATAGAGAATTTTAGATATAATACTAGCGGCCCGTACGTGCTTCGCTTCATATTTGACCGCATAAATGACATAACACAACAAAACAAAATAAAAGATAAAAACAACTTAAAAAGTGTCAATATGGCAGCACAATCCTTATCTAAAAATAGGTTCAATTTGACAGAAAAATACCCAATGACAAAACGATCCGCCATTTATAGAATTCATTTGTTGCAAAGAATGTGATAAATGAAGAACCGCTTAACCGATTTTATGCAAACTTTACATAAACCGTCTACTAAATAGTCTGAACAAAGCCTGAACGTTAGGTTTGGATAGGTGAGCCCGTTCTTGAGATATAAAATTACAAAGAAAAGTGGAATTGATTTGATGATGCGGAATATGTATATCTTTATATATATAATTCTTCTGTGAGTTTGTATGTCACTGAACTCTTTCTAGACGGCTGGACCGATGTTGATGAAAGTTTTTGTGCGTGTTCAAGGGAATTCGAGAATGGTTTAGATTAACAATTTGGTCTCCTGGAAAATGTTTTTTTAATTAATTTTTTAATAATAACTGGACTGGACCCAGGAAACTTCGTATCGCTTGACATTAACGCTTCGACAGTAGCGCAGTCTGTCGGATACGATGTGAAACATTCCAAAATCAACAACGACTTATTATTAAAAAATTAATTAAAAAAACATTTTCCAGGAGACCAAATTGTTAATCTAAACCATTCTCGAATTCCCTTGAACACGCACAAAAACTTTCATCAACATCGGTCCAGCCGTCTAGAAAGAGTTCAGTGACATACACACTCACAGAAGAATTATATAAATAAAGATATATATATTCCGCATCATATGAATATGATACTACAATTCACTTCAAAAATATGTAATAAAACCCAATAAAATACTAAAGAATCATAAAATGTTTTACAATTCTGCTGAACAAGACATCTTAAACTAGCACAAACAGCTCAAAGCCGGGGTAGCCAGCTCCGTGGGCGGACAGCATAATTTTTAACTCTAATCCTTTTGTATTCAACAGAAGCCACTTATCTCTTTTATTGAGAACTGCATTATTTAAACCACTTACTGAATATCCAACTGAATAGTAAAATATAGTTAAAACTTTGGATGTACAAATCCTATTTTACACTTTCTTTGAATACAAATAATGCTTGCGCAGATATTTTCATGTTTAATTTTAATGTAATTTACTTGTAAACCTAAAATAAGCAAAATGTAATGTGTTCCTGTTAAGGGTGTCAGCAAACGATAATATTGCCGAATAGCTTAATGATTTTTTTTAAATATATCCCATCCCAGAAATGCAAATTCTCATTTAGATTATGTAGTTAATCATAATTTGAATGCAATAAAATTTCGCAAAACCAAATCTTAGTTCAAAAATATACCATCCTTTATATCTGATCTTATTTACAACAAGGTAAGATATTAAGTATTGTACAAATACCACTTTGAGAATCTTAATTTAAATTGAATTAAATTGAACCCAAGACACCTGCTTTATAAAAAAACTATCATCACGATAGGTTTATCCAGTAAAAAATCCGAGACATAAAACACATTCAGAAACTTTCTTTAGAATTAGCAGAGAATCTTTTTCTTTATAGTGATTACATACATACACGCATACCTTCACTCCAAGTCTTCTATAGGGGGTAAGAATTTTTAAGAAGACAGAGTGTCGAGTGCCAAATGTTACGATCCTTGCAGACCAGCCTGGCTTCATCCGCATTTATTACTCGTTAATAAAATAACGCCGGTTTCGGGACTCTTGACACTACCCGTGGATAAAACCCGATCAAAACGATTTAATCTTGGAATATCAACCTAGGTCTCCCCTGGTACCTACATCCATCCACATTCGTGTTGTTTATCTGCTTTGTTATTCTTTCTACATATCCGAACCAGGGATGCATGCTCTTTCTAATTTTAACACGAATACTTTACGTAAAGAGTATCGAATGCCAAGTGTTATTAATCCGTCAGACCTACCTACCTACCTAATTTCCTCTACATTCATTGCTATTTCCATACAAACACGGAAGTGGAGACTCTTCACATTACCTTCGGATATAACCCGAGCGATTTAGTCGTGAAATGTCAACCTAAGTCTCCTCGTATATCTACAACCATTCTCATTGGCATTGTATATCTGTTTTGTCAATCTTTCGTCATTATTTACTCTTAACTGAACCTATGGAACATTATCTCTTCTCATCTATATATTAATACGTGGTGCCAAAATTTTGGACCCCTTTTTAAGAAAATTGCGCTTACGCAGGAGCAAAAAATTTGGCACACTTATAGTTTATGTGTGGGAGAAGTGCAGAACGCTAATATTTTTTAATAATAATGCTTATAAAGTACATTAAATCAATAAATAAAATATTACCCACACTACCATGCATTTGACACACACAAACAAATATATTGATGTTGACGATCAAAGATCACTGACGGCGCACTAACTATTCAGGAAACAAAGTAGTTGGTCTTAAGAAATGAAGATGGCGTTCTTATCAACAAGAGATTAAAATTTGGATATTAAATTATTAAAATGGTCGGAATTCGACTAATAGCCGACCACTAGTCTTAATTATACTGCCTTTAACGTTAGCACAAAGTAAATTGCAGTTACGTGTTACGTAATTTGATCTCCTGATTATATGACAAGATACAAGACACTTTTGACCCGTGTTGGTCCGAGCAGCTGAGTAGAAAAGACCATCTGCCTCTCTACCAGATCCTCACAAGAAGCGAGCACATGTGTAACATATCATTAATAATATGACCACTGGTGGTAAAGACCTGTACAGTATCTTATCGGGTAGGGATCCGCCGCCGTAACATTTCCTGCCGCCATAGTGACTCTGTCAAGTTTCGGATTGGAGACTAGGGTAGCCTGTAGACTTACACAATTGACCTAACAATCCCGTCACAGGTCAGCTACGCACCTATAACATCTATAGTGTCTATAGGATACGAATGTCCCTTACCATCAGGAGACCCGTGTTTTTTTTCACTGATTTCTGACATAAAAATAATAAACAATTACCTGGAGACAGCAATTTCATAAATCGTCAAAAAAAGTTATTTAGATATTAAGGCCCCACACTTAGTCAGCCAGAAAAGCCAATCACCGCACTCCCCCGTTCCATGATTACTATGAAATATTGCGCTCTGAAGTAAATGTCTTAAGCGACAAACAACTATTTTTGACACTATAATATAAGTAACTTGAAAAATGATATAAAAACAGAATCGATTAATTCATATTTTTAAAGAAAGAAACACTTGTACTGTTTTACTTATCACTTATAATTTATTACTTTAAAAATATGAATATTTGGAAGTTTTACCAAGTGCCGACGATGGAAAATATCAAATATATAGAATCGATTAACTTTTAGGTATAATACTAATCTATGTTAATGTTAAATCTGGTGTCGATATTTTCATAATAAAAGTAGACAGTTGGGTTTTGCTTTCAGAAAAGGGTTAACTTTTTAATTTTTTTCTATCAAGCAAAGTGAAATGAATCGTGTTTTGAAACAACAGTCTTATAAAGTATAATAATGTTAATCTTGTGTATTTTTGTCACCAAGATCCATTACTGCTTTGTATGAAAAAAATTATTGCTGACGTATTATAGCATACATGGACCCTTAAGGTTTTTGCGTAAATTTAACCTCTGAATCGGAACACAAAAATGATTACTTTTGATTAAGAGTTGTTAGCTTTCCATCCATAGCTACAATAAACTCGCTTAGGAATGTAACTAGAGAAAAATCACAATAAAATATAATCCTATCTATACTTTCGGTAGAAACCAACAAAAAATGGATGTCAAATATTTCCCAAATGACTCATACTCCGCCATTAGTGAAACCTCATAGCCCCAATAATCATATCATATAGTCAATTCGCAAGACAATATAAAACATTTGCATATACGTATGAAAGTCATTAGCTTACAGTTAAAAGCTATATGACATGTGCCATAAAAATTTACAATCGAACGTGGTAGGCACGGAAATTTTATTTTTAAGCTTGTTAAGGTTGGGAAAAATGTTGTTAATTATTTTTCACTCATATTCATATTTTATTTATGCTTAGATAATGTATTTGAAGATTTGTAATAAGTAAGAGTCGGGTAACAAAAAGAAAATTTGGATTTTCTGATTTTCTAATAAAAAAAATCTTGCTCGGGATTGGATATGTGCCTGGTTGGCGATAGGCTTGCCACTTATCACATTCTGAAACTTAGTGTCTTCGGCTAGTCGTGGAAGCCCTGGTTGTGCCTCTGCCAACCTTTTCGAGGATATGGGCGTGAAGATACTTTTAAGAGTAACAATGTTTTACAAGTTAATTTATTAAACAAAAAACTTTTAATAAATATGTAATCCTTCAATTTTAAAATACAAAACGAAAGGCCAATAAAATAATCATGCTTTGCTGCTTATTATTTATTTAAATTTACTTATTTTATTTATACCAATCTATTATCAATTTTTATATCTGAAATGCTATTTTTTTTTAATTCAAACCAGGGTATAAGTCACATTTCATTCACGAACGCCTGGTGTGTGAAAAGACGAAGTGTAAACTTCTTAAATTTATTGTAGAGATGTGATGATCCTATCGCCCGCTATCCATATAATTCAGTAATGGTAATCAGGGTTATGAAATGTAATACAAAGGAATGTTGCCAACCTGAATTATCAAAACTCTTGAGCTTTTATTTTTATAGACTTAACCTACCTACTCTCACAATACGATAGGGGCCAGCACTGATGTAATGGCTGCTGCAGGTAAGGCTTTGATACAACCCGTACGAATCTTCACAAGATCTCACAACACAGCAGGTGACCAAATTGATTCAAAGAAACCAACAGAAAAAAATCAAGTGTACTAATATAATAAATCTGTTTCTTTAACTACTGATGAACTCAAAAAGTTTTGGTTCAAATAAGAAAATTATTTTTGTGATAGATAGTCCACTCATAGAGGAAGATTATAGGCTTTGTAATATAACGACTTGCGATGTAAACACGGGTGTAGCCACGGGAAACGACGTGTAGGTCCGGGCTCCTTTGTAGAATAGAGCATGTGCCTTCCTGCCAGCCATAGGCTTACCGTCACTAAGACCGTGACATCTTATTAGGTGGTGGAGTTTCGCAGTAACTCGCCCGGATTGGTACTACCGCCTTACCTATTCCTGCCGCCCTAACGTCGGTGCTTGCGTGGACGTGTTCCGGTTCGGAGGGTAAGGTAGCCTGTAAACTTACTTTTGCTCGAGGTCTAACATTCCGATGTCAGGTTGGCAACGCACCATAACCACCTTTGGTGTTTCTAGACAGCGTGAATTCCTTACCATCAGGAAATGCGTCTACTTGTTTGCCTTCCAATATCATAAAAAAAGTCTAAATTTAAACTTGAAAGATCAATGGGATTAAATTGATTTTCAGTCAAAAAGTCAAAGAAACACGTCTCACAGTTGAAACGTGATTGTTACACTGTCGCAAAAATAACGAGGTCTTTTACCTGTCGTGAAATAATCTTCTCGAGATAAGCCAAAAATAAACATCTTTTATGCACAAAACGAATTATATCAGCACCTTTAGTGAACAAAAATTAAATCTTTTGTGAAGTAAGTTGCGATTAAAATTAAACTTTTTCGCTTAACTTTCGAATTTTAGTAAAATAGATCTTGAAGCAAGAGGAGTAGAGTTTAATTTAGATAAACAGAGATAGTTGTGAGGTGGAAGCGACATATTTATTTTACAAAATCCAATTTTCTGCTGCCATTTCATCTGTCGACTTTGAATGTTAGGATCTGTTGGAATGTCTTAACAGTTTCACGCTCATTCTTCATACATCTTATCAAAATAAAATGACAAAAACAATATCGACATTATTATCTTTTAATTCAATAGCGGCGCTAAAGATTTTGATAGGATTTTAAAATCAGATTGTTGGGGTTCTTTGATAAAGTTTTATGTTAAAGTAGCTGTTATTTTAAACTTCGTTACACACGTTCAGTTTGTATATGAAAAACTAAAACATTGTTTTCCTTGGTTATGTCGCAGTTTTTCCTTACTTCTATTCTCTTAAACCTTCCCTGGACTTGGACAAACAATTCAAAACCAAATTAGGCCAAATCGGTTCAGCCGTTTCCGAATTTTAGCGAGACTAACGACCAGCAATCGATTTTTACAGATATTGACCTATAACCCAAAGAAGCAGTAAGCTCTTCTGATGCTAAGAGGGAACTGTCGCCTATAAATACTGGTGATTGGAAGATAACGATCTTACGAATCGAAGGCCTACGGTTTCACTAATTTTCCGAATGGAACGTAACAATGTCGAGCACTAAAGCATTGTAGTACTAATTCATGTATTAAAACTACTATTTGACCGCCTCGTTGGTCGAGTGGCTAGCGTACTCGCCTAACTGCACCGACGAATCGCGAGGCTCGGGTTCGATTCCCGAGGGGGCTAGGCATTTGTGTGATGAACATTTAGATGTTTGCATTTCCGGGTCTGGGTGTTTATTAAATGTATTCTGGTATCTATTTAAGTATTTCTATATGTAGTATTGTTGACTAACACCCATAACACAAGCATATAATTTGCTTACTTTGGGCCTAGATTCAATTTTTGTGACTTGTCCAGGGATATTTATTTATTTATTTACTATATGTACTATTGCTATTTCAAATGGATACCTACTCTGTTAGTTCCGTCATGTGAAAAGAAAATTAAAGATAGATTGCGATGTGTATGATGTCGATTTAGTTTGACATTTTACGACCAGATCACTCTGGTGTTATCCAGGTGGTATCAAGAGTCTTCTAAACCAGCGCGTTTGTATGAAAATAGTAATTAATGTGAAATAATAGGAAATACACATTTGTGTGTTTCATTCAGACATCATCTTATGAAAGTAAAATGGACCACGTAAAGTAAAATGGAATGGACTTCATGTATGTATGTATCTTAACGCCCATATCCCCGAAGAGGTAGGCAGAGGCACAACCAGGGTACCCACGACTAGTCGAACATACTAAGTCCCACAATGTGATAGGTGGCAAGCCTATCGCCACAACCGGGCACATATCCTATCCCGAGCAACACTTTTTTTTATTAGAAAACTGGAAAAACTCAATTTTTTTTGTTGCCCGACCTGGGATTCGAACCCAGGACCTCATGCAGTCACTCTTCATAATACGTTTTTTTTTTTTTAAATTGGCTCAGAAATACATAAAAATACAAAAGTGGGATATATAACGTCCTCCGTTTTTCGAAGTCGATTAAAAAGCTAAGCAAGTCTGCAAGGATAATAACACTCACCAATCGCTGCTCTCTACTTAGGGACTTGGCGTGAAAAACATTTGTATTTTTGTAACGTTATAAATCTAAACCAGTGTTTATATGGCTATTGATATCTTACACAAGCAAAGGTATGGTATAAATGTATTTGGAGATATTTACATAGGCTACTTTTTGAAGTAATTTTTTTTGTTGTTCCATTTCTCTGTTTCGTTAGTTGAACACTCATTACGAAATCCA
>NJDD01002121.1:166481-179456 GCA_002245505.1 Calephelis nemesis
CTAAAAGCCTTTTTACATTTTTGGAGATTCGGGACAAAAACTATCCTATGTGTTAATCCAAGTTACACTGTGTGTGCCAAATTTCATGGAAATCGGTTCAGCAGTTTTTTCGTGAAAGAGGACCAACAAACATACAAACTTTCGCATTTACAATATTAGTAGGAGTACCTGTTACCTGTGCTAATAATAAATAAAATAGATTAACAAAGTCGATTTCAGTTCAATTATAAGTTAATAGTCCATACTCAATTAAACTGTAATGCAAATCGAAACGTCAAATTAAGGCACATGTTGAGCAACAAACATAGATTGCAAACAAAATTACTGACAACAAACCAACAGCGTCAATCATACCGGCTAATGGCTCACAATATGATGTTATCTGTAAACCATAAGCGTAGTTGTCAGCAATATGATACTCATTGAAAAGTTATGAATTCAAAGCGGTAGCAAGCGCTCGGACAAACAAATGACGAGTCTCGACATGCAAGCGGACATCCGCGGTCAGAGCAAAGAATAACAGACTGGTCACTCTATACAGCTTTTTTTAAGATATTGGAAGGCAAATAAGCAGACGGATTTTCTGATGGTAAGAAATTCACGTCGCTTAGAGACACCAAAGGTGGTAATGGTGCGTTGCCAACCTGAGGCCGGGATGTTAGGCCTCGAACAAAAGTAAGTTTACCGGCTACCTTACCCTCCAAACCGAAACACGTCATGACGTTTTGGCGGCAGGAACAGGTAAGGCGGTGGTACCAATCCGGGTGAGTCGCTGCGAAGCTCTATTACCTAATCGAATGTCACAGTGTTAGTGACGGTAAGCCTATTTTCGCCTTTTACGAACTGCCTGGCAGAAAGGCAGATGGTTTATACTACAAAAAAGCCCAGACCAACACAGGGTATTTAAAGTACCAGCCAAATTTTAAAAAACATTTACGGTCTATAAAGAAATTAAAACTTGAAAAAATCAATACATCATTTTTATCCAACGATTAATACAAGAAGCATCGCTATAACGTAAGCAAAGTATAAAACTGGTCCCCACTGACCGCAGACACATTCGCAGGCTAGTTAAGTCATGACTCATACTGAGTAAGACATAGCGTGACAAAGAGAGAAGCATTTTTGAGGACTGTTTTTGATGAATATTTTTAAAAGTAAAGACAATTTGGCAAAAAATATAAAAATGCATTACCAAAATAATTTAAGGCTTAGTTTACCAAATTACATTTAAATTTGGCTTGTCCTTTCAAAGTAACTGTGTATATACATACATTATTTTTGGAAATTACCCCATGTTACTCTAAAATTCCTTTGAAGTATATAAAAACAATGAATTCTTTCCAATCACACGCACCAGTATAAGTATTTTTGTAGAATAAAACCACTTCTTTTTAAGATATTTTTTCTCATTACATTAGAATTAAGTGCATTTTGGAAAGCGTTAAACCAATTACGACAAATTGTGTCAAGTGTCTTAAGGGGCCAGGTATGCTAAAATACGTCAGCAGTATAATGTTTTTTTCATACAAAGCAATCATGGATCTTGGTGACAAAAATACACAAGATTAACATGAATATGCTTTATAAGACTAGTGTTTCCAAAACACGATTCTTTGCTCGATAGAAAAAGATCAAAAAGTCAACCCTTTTTGGAAAGCAAAACCCAACTGTCTACTTTAATTGTGAAAATATCGATACCATATTTAACACAAACGTAGATAAGTACTATACCTAAAAGAAAAGTGTTTCAGTTTTTATACTTTTTTTCAAATTACTTTTTAGTGTTAAAAATAGTGATTTGTCGCTTAAAACGTTTACTTTAGAGCGCAATATTTCATAGTAATCATAGAACGGGGGAGTGCGGTGATTGGTTCTTCTGGCTGACTAAGTATGGGGCCTTAAGAATTATCACAATTGAAACAGTTTCTTGTAGATCATTTAGGCCCTTAATCCCCGTAAAAGGTAAAAATTAACCCGTAAATTTATAAAAGGTAATTATTAACCCGTAAATTTATAAAAGGTAATTATTACCCCTAAAGTTATAAAAGTAAACTGTCTGGTAACTTATGTGGCTATAGTTTTGGATCCTCAGTTCATTAAAACTAATAGAAGTCGTGCGCTCAATCCATCCACATACCGTTACTCCGCCAGATATTAATCATAATTTCACTGACGCGATCCGCTCAAGTGTTTTAGAGGACCACTATTATCTAAAATACTAGAAGCGAATAATCGCTGGGTGATTGACGATGGAGCGTAACTGGAAATTGCGGACGATATATTTGCGATGGCTTAACGAGCGATACCTGATGAAAGATTTTATTACACGTTTTACGTGGTCGAGCAATGTAAACTAAAATTGGATAATTGACCACCAGTTTCCCACACAGCATGTTATCAGTACGCCTAGCATGGACGCTTTCGTTTTCGAATAGATAAGTCGTAAAATGACATTTAAAATATTTATGAGGAAATTCATTCCGGAATAGTACGTGTGTTACGTAGTCTTATTTGAAAACTATGTGTGTTCATACACACACTTTTCAAATAAGACTACGACAACTGTTCTGACAAGTTCTGGCGATGAAGAGTATAAATTTAAGGAGTGACTTAAAAAAACTTTAACAATATCTGCGTTGCTGTCCCGACTGTTCAAAGAGTATCACAAACATTTAAAACACAATACCACTAACATAGGTATAATAAGTAGTGTAGTCGATAGTAAAAATAGAGCAGCTAAACTAAAAATGAATTTGGCTAATTTCGGCGTTATGATTTCTAATGTAGAAAGAAAAACATACACATTAATATTGTGCAACGCAAAAATTTATATAATTTGCACAATTTTGGAGCAAGAACCATTCGTGTATTGTTTTAATAAAAAGAAAAATTCATGTTTAAATACTGTAAAAAATCGTGATACAAATTGCGTTTGCCCTAAACTTTTATTTGGTTTTTAGTTTCGAGACGAGTGCGTGTACATAATGCACGTTTCGACATAACAATTCGAAGTCGTTAAATGTTCGTGCTAGTCATACAAAGTTGCGATTTGCAACCAGTCGAAATGTATTAAACTATGCAGTCATTAATCAAACGGAGGCTAATTGATAAACACTATTCAATTGCAAGGTCAACATGAAGCTTAAGCGATTTGGACATGCGTGCAAGAAGTTTGGATCGTACAGTTAGCAACACAGATATATTTACCACCTATAGGCTCCTGGGAAGCACTGAACTTATTTACTATTTAGTAAACTGTATATGTAAGTATTTTATAAATAAAAGGAAAGTTTTAACTTGAAATGCCACTGCATTTCGTATTGTAAAAAAATATACAATAAACTTATTAGGCAGCCATCTTATCCAAAGAGCAAGGCAAAAAAGAAAAAATCTGCTGTAGATAAATTACAACCAGCACATTTTTTGTTGGGGATACCGACACGATCGTTGGTCCAGGTCTTGTGTGTCAAATAGACCAGGTGCTCATTAACAGGCAGGCGAGCAACGGCCAAAAAAGTAATTATCGACAAGACCTTAAGTGTTAGAGTGCTATGCAAAAAGTTGCCTGACTAGAAATCTACACCTTAGTAGGTATTTCTGTCGTTATAATGATAATTTCATCTTTTGATGCAAAAGATTGAGTAATTGGTATACTTGCATATTATAGCTTCTTCGCTATTTTTTTTCCCTAAAACAAATATTTCTATCTATGAAAATGAAGAGTTCTACAAAGTATACACAATTTTTAAGGTAAACTCTTGTACTATTCGACTATACACTTTATTTAACACTTTATATTATACTGTAGCCACCAGGTTCCACTTTTCCCAGCATCATTAGGGCTTTATAACTTAAGGTAAACAAGAATTTAGTTAGTTAAGCTTACACACAGATTTACCTATCCCCCCCCCTTATATTGGGCAACTCTTATGACAAGATCATGGGCTATAGGGATTATTACCAACAAGACCACTGGTGATTTGGTAGCCTGTATCCGGATACACACCTTTACCTTTTCCTATCGTCATAATAAAAGTGTTTTATAATATCATGTTTCTTATCATCTCTATAGCTGTATGCTGGTTTGCTGTAACTCCTATAGGTAAGCTCCATCCAAGGGTAAGTTTACAGAAAATTAACAGTAACAACTAACCTAAACATCCCAACGCAAACTTGAAGCACATCATTTTCTGTATGAAGTGTTGGTTTCATACAATCTAGAAATCTATCAACTTATATGGCTTTCAGTTGCAAAAAAAAGGAAAAAAAGTATATTCACGCCAATATCCCCGAAGACGTAGACAGAGTCACAACCAGGGCACCCACGACAAGCCGAAGACACTAAGTCCCACAATGTGATAGGTGGCAAACCTATCGCCAACCAGGCACATTTCCAATCCCGAGCAAAATTTTTTTTTTATTAGGAAATTAGAAAAACCCAATTTAATTTTGTTGCCCGACCAGGGATTCGAACTCGGGACCTCATGCAGTCATACAGACTACAGAGGCGATAAAAATTTGAAGTATCTTTTATATTCATTATTTTTTTTTAATTATGACATAGCGAATGAGCATGTGGCTCTCCAGATGATAACAGTTCCAAAAAAAGCTCACATATACCAAAAATGATGACTATAATTACAATATTTTGGCCTTAAAAGATTTAATTTTAATGCCACTTTTAGCCTACCCTCTAAGAAAGAACATGATAATAGCGATCATGAAGTTTTTATTAAAAAACAAAAAACCATCATAATTCTTTTTTAATAGTAAGAACCAGAACGGAACGGAACACGACAATAGCGAATGCAAATAAATGGTAACCTACAAACTACACTCTGCGATAAGATAAGTATTTTAATTTGCTAATTGTTACTTATGAATCTATTTCATTTATTATATACTTTTATCAAATGACTTATAATTGTCATAAAAAGCTTGTAACCGTTATAGAATGTATGGGTATGTGTTAAGTATCATTAGTTACTATTGTTGGATGTGTGATTGACAGTTGGGTTTGAGCCAATCATCCCAATTTGTATTGAAGATCCACACAGACATACAAGTGTGCTTGAATACCTCGCAAATAATTCTACACGATGATCCGACAAATAACAATTTGACCACAGTTTATATACAAATACACCAAACAATTGTAGTTTTTAAAACATATTAGATAAAGGTGGAATTCCTAAATCAAGATCTCAAAAAAGCAGCTGTGAGATAGCAGAAATAAGATATGCGGTACACCGAACTTTCTGTTTGTTTCTGATAAAATTAAAACAACATAAAATATTTTACGATATGGCCAAAAGCGCAACCTTTGATTCGTAACATGATATTTCGATTGACCAATTCGCTGGTAATTTGTTACTTGATCTTTATGTTTTGACTAAATAAGAAGTTATATCGGTTTAGTGAATTCATTGAAGTTGTAAATATTATTCAGTAGTCTTGAATGAATGAATGAATAAACTCTTTATAGCTCACAATTAAGTTTACTACAAAATATGTACAATTAAGTATTAGTTGTATTAGTTTATGTAGTACACAAAAGGTTATTCTTGTTGTTATTCTTATATAAAATTCTCGTGTCACAATGTTCGTTCCCGTAATCCTTTAAAACGGCTTGATCAATTCTCATAAAATTTTGTAAGTATATTGAGTAGGTCTGAGAATTGGCAAATATCTACTTTTTATACCCCTAAGTGATAAGGGTAACTCATCCCAATGTTTTACTAAAATTACATAAAAAATTGCAGAACAATGTCTGCCGGGTCAGCTAGTTATTTTATAAACAAGATACTAACGAGAAACAAATTTTTTGACAAGCTTTTATTGTAAGGGCTATTCCCAGCAGTTGATTTGAGAAGTACTATTTAAAATGTACACTGCCACTTCAATAAGAAAATCTTGGATATTTTAGAAGATACGATGGCCATATGGAGAGCATTTTATTATCATCTTACTTATCATCTTTTCTTGTTTTGAATGTCAATACTCACTTGAGTCCGCAGAGCTAACGCAATTATTTTTTTTGTTTGAAAACTTCAAATATGTTTTATCCTGTAAAAAGATATAATAATACCTTGCGAAGACATTTTGTGTAAACTATATATGAAAAAGAAAGTGGTGTTTGTTACACTATTTATAACTTAAGAACGGCTGAACCGATTAGGCTGCAAATTGATGGGGAGGTAGCTTAGAACCAGGAAAAGAACATAGCATACTTTTTCTTCTGTTCAATTGTGAGGAAACTGGGAAAAACAACATTTTAATTTTTCCCATACAAACTGAATGGGCGGAACGAAGTTCGCGGGAACAGCTAGTGTCAGATATGTTATACAGCTATATTTTAACCTCTAAAATATTCTAACCTCAAAACTAAATAACTGTTTATATCTATTTGCATAAAGATGGTATCAATAGTGATAAAAATCATTAAACTCTTAATGCCTATTAATAAAACTCTTGCGCAATGATCCAAAAACGTAACTATAAATTACTTTGACACATAATACGGCCATGAACTCTATTTCAAGAATTATCACAGACTTAAATATTTTATCTGGAAATAGATATATAAGTTACTATTTTTGGCAGTAAATTAAGAATATCCCTGGACAAGTTACATAAATTGAATCCAACCCTAAACTAAGCAAATTATATGCTTTTGTTATGGGTTACTAGGCAACGATTCTAATATGCAGAAATACCGAAATCGAAACCAGAATAAATAAGATAAACCCGGACCTGGAATTGCAGACATTAAAATGTGCATCGCACAAATGCCTGCCCCGGTCGGGAATCAAACCCGAGCCTCGCAGTTGGTCAGAATGTCACGCCGAACGCGTGTACGCTAGCCACTCAACCAATGAGGCGGTCAAATTAAAGTAAAATTTTGCAATGTTGCTACAACAAAATTCGTGGGTGCGCTGTTTTGTGGGTTACCCAATACCAATTCGAAATTTAAATTAAATCCCTCCTTTAACGAAAGACTAAAAGTTTTGGGATAAAATATATTGGTATCAGCAACAAATTCTTCAGCATCAGCATGCTCTGATGCGCCTGTAGAAAGGGTTGTAGTGTCAATTTAAAAGGTATGTTTATATTTGAAAAAAGTTTTTTTTCCCGATATGCAAAACGTAGGGATAATGTTCTTATTTCCTAATGTTTTTTATAGACGAGAAATTAAATTTTTTTACTAACATTTGTCAAAAATTGCATTTGTCAATGTTTCCACTAATTTCATTTCATTTCTTTTTTTATTACGAAAAGATATGTGTATGTACACGTTATGTATACCTGCTAGTCCTGCTGGGCAAAATTCGTAAAGGATTCTATTTTACAAATCTTTTTAGACTCTACTGGATTACGACTAAAGTCTAGAGTATTTTATTACCAAACTGGAAACAAACGAATGAAGCAATAAGTATAAGCCTTTCTTGAAGGTTCTTAGTTGTATCTGCCTGGATATTCCATAGATAGCTGGTTCTAAAGGTCCAAAGGCAGCGTCTTCAAAGTCGATTGGTAGAGAAAAACTAGTGCGTATGATGTTATTTATAAATAGACTGTAAAGTTACTAGTTCTGGCTTATCAGTTAAAATGGTTTACCAAATTTAGGCCATGACTGAATCACAGCTTAGTAATCTCTAAACAATGCAGTGTTCAAAGGAAGTGATAAGATTTCGTTGGTACGCCTACCCTTAAAAATAATCACTGCTTTATGACGAATTGCAAATACTGTTCAAAACTTTGTTGTAGAACATCATTTTATTTTCTACTAGCTGCCTGTTCCTTCTTCTCTCGGATGGTATTATTTAATTCATAAATTGAGATGTATAAATATCTTTCAAGTTGAATCATACTGCACACGGTGTGCAAATTTGATTGAAATAGTTTTTTTTTTAATGATATTGGAAGGCAAACAAGCAGACGGATTTCCTGATGGTAATGGTGCGTTGCCAACCTGAGGCCGAGATGTTAGGCCTCGAGCAAAAGTAAGTTTACCGGCTACATTACCCTCCGAACCGGAACACGTCATGACGTTATGGCGGCAGGAATAGGTAAGGCGGTGGTAACAATCCGGGCTAGTTGCTGCTAAACTCTACCACCTAGTCAGAATTCACGGTGTTAGTGACGGTGAGCCTTTGCTTGCCTTTTACGAGCTGCCTGGCACAGGAAGGCATCTGGTCTATTCTACAAAGGAGCCCGGACCAACACGGGGGAAAGTAGTTTAAGTAGTTTAGGAAGTAGACACGGTTACGTAGTTTAGGAGACAACAGCGGAATGTTGAAACGTTGAAATGTAAAAAAAAAGAAAGTGTGCAAGGATAGTAATATTTGACATTTAATATTCTCTACCTGTCTCTAAAGGAAGAAGGCGCGAATATATGTGTGTATATTTGATACCCTTAAGTAGTATAATTTAAGTACTGCTCGCGTCAAATCTAGTAATTGTGAATTACAACTGTCAATGTCATTTTTTCGATAAAATGTTCAAATTCGTCTAAACGTCAAAAAAGTTCGGATGTTGTACGACCACCAAAATTAAAAACTAATTTATGTATATTCTTGTTATAAATTTACTTGGCAACCTCTATAATTGGTCATATGTTTTAACTTTCTAGACATACACATCTTCAAGCATTGTCCCTGGTAGGGTAAGCAGAGAGTAACGAATGCCAAGTGTCGCAATTCCTGCATTTTTTTACTAGCTTCTTTCACATCTATTATTCTTTTCATACAAACACGCTTAGGTATTATTGAGTTTCATAACTCCACGTTAGAATAAAACCCTTAATATTTAATAATAACTATACAGCAATGAAAATCAGTCTTTGTTTGACTCTGAATCTTTAACTATCTGCAGGTCTAAAGTCATCCAAATTTAAAAAAACTTGGGTTGCACTCCGGGAGTGCATTCACTTCTGCCGGCTAAAAAACGATGTGTTGCACTCTGGGAGTGCCAACAGAAGTTAAAACTCGAATATTAACAACACAAATATTTACGCAAGCGCCCTGCGCCATCTTACGAATTTTCGATCAGGTCATGTCCTGACGCGAGTTTAGAAGTTTTTACCCATTCCAAAAAAAGTGAACACCGCTAAAGAAGTGAAAGTAGCATATTAAACGTTTGTAATAACAATGGACTACTGAAATCTTAAATTAGAATCCATTTCGACCAACTTACGGGATATAATCTTTTCAAACTTACCATTATCCGACAAGCCTTTCGGAGGGTACTATAAAACAACCCACTCCTTATTTACAAGTCACCATTAACATGGGACCGTAGATGGGACCAAACATTCCAAACCTTTTAGCGCACTTACTTTTGGTTTAGTCAGGATCAAACAATAAGAACAACAATGTTCATACATTTTTTAACCTAGTTTGAAAAAAAATATCTTCACGCCCATATCCCCGAAATTATAAGTTGATTTTTTTAATAACAATAATCGTCTATGCCCTTTGTCATCTTAAATATAATATTAGATTGCTGTTTGTTAGTCTCGCTTAAACTCGAGAACGGCTGAACCGATTTCGCTAATTTTGGTTTTGAATAATTTGTTCAAGTTCAACGAAGGCTAAGGAGATAAGAAAAAGGAAAAATCTTGCGAGAAAACTAAGAAAAACAATATTTTACTTTTCCCATACAAACTGAATGGTAGGAACGAAGTTCGCCGGAACAGCTAGTTATATATAAAATTCAATTGCTGTTCGTTAGTCTCGCTAAAACTCTAGAACAGCTGAAACGATTTTGCTAATTTTGGTATTGAGTTACGTATTTAGATAAAAAAAGGATTAACAACATTTTTAGTTATCCCATACAAACAGAGCGGTTGAAACGAAGTTCACCGGGACAAATAGTGAGAAAAGAAAATGGTCGTATAAGACTATTGAGGTTTTGTGCGTGGCTATTAGAATAGAATTTTAAATTTTATAAAATCGGCAAGTCAATATACCAATATTTCAGTATCAGTAAAACTAAAAAGAACCGACTTCGTTATCATTATGTAAATCATCTACGTACCCAAAACTTAAGTATTTTTTTCGATTTCCTTGATACTCCATCATCAGATCCAGACTTGGCAGCAATGGAACCTTGAAAGTGCGACCTTTAAAAAAAATTACGTTTCCAAAATCGGTTCAAAAATAACAAAGAAATCGATTAATATGAATAAAAATATATAGTAGTCGGATGTATATCTTCCTCCTTTTTCGAAGTCGGTTTATAACCTCCCCCTTTTTTCGACGTTATTTAATTAATTAAAATATGTTTTTAAATTAAAAAAAATAGGATTGTAACTTCATTTCTCACCATTGCGATATTCGGATTGAAGAATAGTATAACCTTACCCAAGAAGCCTTGCCTTGTTAGCACTGAACTATTAACATTTTTGGTGTTTACAGGTACCGTATATTTCTTACTACCATGAAATTTCTTACTTTTTAACTTTAAATTACTACCAAAAATATTATATAATAATACAATGTATATTTGTATTCGCTACAACTTCTCGACTATCCGAGAGCACACGAATATAAACATTTAATAAAACTATAAAAATCACAGTAGTATACTTTATGATGAGTCTAGTTTCCCAACCTCTGACATTTCACATGCATTGTCAATAAAGAATAATATATTGTCTATAACCGTCCATACGAATTTCATATCAAATATATTATTGAATTTTATGTTATTAACATTTTCCGCTTCTGCTAGCGGAACATCGACAAAAACGTTGACGATTTTCGTCATGTATTGAACTATATTTTGTAATAAAGATGCCACAAAAATCGTCCGATACTGTTTTATGAATATGTAAATTGAAATTTGAGATTGACTTTGATGTTAATGTATTCATATTGAGTATTTTTATTTGCTACTGTTCACTTACAACTTTGACCTGTACTTTTGAACGTTGGTTGAAGACTTCCTTACACATTGACCGCCACCGACTTACCTTGGGGTCAGACATTTGTGTGAAGAACATCGATATTTCTGGGTCTGGGGTATTTATTAAACTTATTCTAGTATCTATTTACATATTTGTATATGGTCCGGACTCCTTTGCAGAATAGACCATCTGCCTTCCTGCCAGGCAGCTCGTTAAGGCGAACATAGGCTTACCGTCACTAGCACCGTAACATCAGGCTAGGTGGTCGAGTTTTGCAGCGACTCACCCGGATTGGTACCACCGCCTTTCATATTCCTGCCGCCATAACGTCATGGCGTGTTCCGGTTTGGAGGGTAAGGTAGCCGGTAAACTTACTGTCGCTCGATGCCTGACATCCCGCCCTCAGGTTGACAACGCACTATTACCACCTTTGGTGTTTCTAGGCGGCGTGAATTTCTTACCATCAGGAAATCCGTCTGCTTGTTTGCCTTCCATTATTATAAAAAAATGTGTAATGTATATTTAGATAGTTTAAATTGATGTAGGCAACGTTTTATTCTAACACCTCAACGGGTTTTCGCGCTATAGCTTTATAACTTTAATACGCAGGCAATGCCGCGGGCAACATCTAGTCTTTTTTTATTTTGTTTCATGTGACAGGTCTGCTAACAAGCACACAGCTTTCCTGATGGTAAGAGAAAACTATAGCTTATAGACACCATAGATGTTACAGATGCGTTGTTCTCGCTAATTTACCAGCTATCCTGCCATCTGGACTGGAACATGACACCAACATTATGGCGGCAGGAATAGGTAAGGCGGTAGATTCTTACCCGCATAAGTTGATGCACAGCACTTTACCACCAGGGGAATTTTTGGTAATGAGCTGTATTTGAACCTGTGCTTGCCTCTTGTTCTGGTTCCAGATGGTTGTAATCATGCCTTCCAAAGAAGGTGACCTTACATCCATCCATCCATTTCCATCTTCCGATTACTATCAAATTTAGATTAAATCTGCGTTTATTAGTACACAGTAAAAAAACCTAACATAATAAATAAAATCACCTGTGTGGTCTAGCGGTTCAGGTGTTGGACTTGACTTCATGAGGTCCCGGGTTCGATTCCCATATCGGGCAACAAAAAGAAAATGTGGTTTTTCCAATTTTCTAATAAAAAACAAATATTGCTCGGAATTGAATAAATACCCTGAATGATTGAATAAATAGGACGTAGTGTCTTCGGCTAATCGTGGGTGTCCAAGTTGTGCCTCTTTTTACCTCTTCGGTTATATGGGCGTGAAAATACTTTTTTATTCTTGTTTTTAATTTAAGTAAAGAATATTTCGTGTAATTTGTCCAGTGATATTTATTTTTAAATACGACTGCTTGGAAGCGAAGTTACAGGTTAAGCAATAAACAAGTAAAAACATTCAGCACAAGTAATATTCTCGAACCTGCAATTAAGTCATTAAAATCTACTGCATAATTAATTTTACCCCTTTACAGCAAAATTACAGAAGTAATATACTAATGCGCAATACTCATACTTCACTTTATGTTGGCACAGATGTGTTTTCAACCGACTTCAAAACCGAGGAATTCTCAATTCGACTACATTTCTAGGTAACGCAAGTTTTTTACTGTTTTTACTTTTCTGTTGGAAAGATGCCATTTGATTGGTCCCATTTAAATTTTGTCACGATGAAACACGTTTTTTTAAGTTATCCTGCTAATATTATAAATGCGAAAGTTTGTAAGGATGTGTGTATGTTTGTTACTCTTTCACGCTCCAATGGCTGAACGGGTTTGTTTGGAATTTGGAACACAGATAGATTGTGATATAGGCTACTCTTAATCCCGATCGCAAAACGGGTTCCTAAGAAAACGTGGACGTAGCCACAGGTAACAGCTAGTACTTAATAATGTATATTTTTACCTGACTTTAAAAAGAAGAAATTAACTATTTGACATATATCTGTTACTAGGTTCCTCAGTAGCTAACCGATTTTGATAGTTCCTTTTTGGAAAGGCACGATTCCGAGATGGTCCAATATTAATGTTAAGATC
>NJDD01002121.1:214533-240553 GCA_002245505.1 Calephelis nemesis
AGTGAATACGAACCATAATTTTGTTTCCCTTCATTCGTTGGCAGAGTGGGCGGGAAGCCTTTGTCTCAGTAAAAAATATTAATGTCAATCCAAAATATGTTTCATCGAACATTTTGTAATTTTGTTTGGATTATTATTTCGTACAGTCCTAGGTTGATATTCTACTATGAAATCGCTCGAGTATTATCGGAGAGTGGTTTCAAGAGTCTCCAAAACCGGTGTCTTTGTATGAAAAGAGCTATGAATGTGGAGGAAACTAGGCAAGTCTACAAGAATCGCGAGATTTGCAACTCGATACTGTGCTACTACTATTGCCTACCTCGCAAGGTACTTGGTGTGAAGATACGTATATTTATTTTATTATATTGGAAGGCAAAGAAGCAGACGGCATTTACGACGGTATGAAAACTCACGCCGCCTAATTTGCCAACCTGGGGCCGGGATGTTAAGCCTCGAGCAAAAGCAAGATTACTGACTACACCGGAACGGAACATGTCAACGGCAAGCTTTGACGATATGGTGACAGGAATAGGTAAGGCGGTGGCAGCAATCCGGGCGAGCTGCGAAACTCTACCACCTAGTGGGACGTCACAGTGTTAGTGACGGTAAGACTTTGCTCGCCTTTTACGACCTTCCTGGCACTAAGGCAGATGATCTATTCTGCCAAGAAGTTCGAACTAACATAAGGAAAATAAAATGTATGTATGTTATTTTATGTATGAATAATCTTCGTTCTGATTCCTTTACTTCCTGGTTAATCTGTTGTCAATTAAAGGTTTTTTTTATGTTACACAATAACGAACAAGGTCTTCTGATGGTAAGTATCATATGCGGCTTATGCCGGCTAATACTATCTACCGTAAACCATCCTACACTAAAGACGACAACGGCGAACACTGATTTTATGTTGACAGTTCTAACTACCAAAAGCCTTTAAAAAGTCTGCATAAAATAAAAAGTCCGCATCATTCTTCATAAGCTTTTCTTACCATATCCTGGGAACATTTTAAAGTAGCATGTACACCTCTTATGGGAAGAAAGAACAAACCGACAGATTGCAAATATAAAATACTATTTTTGAAAACTGGTAGAATGTGTTTGCATGGTTATATATTTCTGTTACTTCCTCACAAACACATTCCGTAAATAATTTTGATTTCATAACACACTCAAGCCAATCCCAGATACCTTCCAGTAAAGTAAGCCACATTTTATTGACACTTATTTTACACTACCATAAAAAAACCTTCTGTTCTTTATCCGAATATTATCTTGTTTGTATAATAACACTGTAATAACGTTAGTTTTATAGACGTTATGCTCATAAACTTCTATGTATGCGGTGCTTAAGTGCATCATTATAGATACAGGCAATGTTTGGGATTAGATAAAGTATATTTACATACTCCAACTTATTTTTAAAAGGCTTAAAGGCTTTTGCCTTAATTGACTGAGCGCTTTAAGGCTATCTGCGTTTCAAAGGAATGAGTGTTAAAATAATAATGAGTTTGAGGATAAGCTTTAACATATAAGGATGGATATTTTGTGCTGTGAATTTGTTTTAGAGTATTAACACTTAATTAGCAGAAGACATTTCTTTGCTAACACATTGTGTGATAATTGTCCTCTAAACACCCCTGAATAATATCAAGCTCAGGCTAAAGGTTGCGAAAAATATCAAGGTTGGGAGGAGCTTAACATTTTTTATTTATTATTATGAAATTACACAAAATGAATTGGACTTTTTAAAATACTTAGTTCTTAACTATTTTTTGAAGAACAATAGTATCCTGCCCAAATCTTAAAATGCCTCAAGAACACTTATTGCACATTAAAATACAGTTTTTCTCAAGTATTGCAACATTCAGACGTTAAGAGAATTCGGGTATTTTAAGTTTTTTAATTTAATATTTTATAAATAAGTTAATACGCATCTGTGATACTCCTGGTGTTGCGGATGTCGGTGGGCGGAGGTGATCACTTTCCATCAGGTGACACTTGCTCGTTTACCTCCTCTTGTATAAAAAAAGTCACACAAATGTTTACTCCTACCTGGAATCGATCCTGAGAGTCGAAGATCGAAAAACGTGGTCTTGGAACGTAAATATATGATAAAACAAATTATTATGAAAGGCCCGTTTAAAAGTGATCGTTGTAATGTTATCGGTAAGTCTACTTATTTACAAAAAGGAAACAGCTATCGTAAAATTAACGAAATTTTATGAATCAACGACGAACTAATTTAAATTTTTCGACTATTCCAGTAAATCTACAATTTTTTGTATGAGATTTTTTAATGTTATGACAGTAAACAAGCTGGTGCCACTTCTGATGGTAAGAGACAAACATCGATATGGATACCATAGATTTATGCCCAGACCCCAGTAAAAAGATAGAAGGAAATCCCGTCCCATCGGCCGCTAATGGAATCCTATTAATATTATAAATGCGAAAGTTTGTATGTTTGTTTGTTTGTTACTCCTTCCCGCTAAAACTGCTAAACCTATTTTCACGAAATTTGGCACACACATTGTCCTCTAACATTTGGCTTAGAGGGTATTGCCTGGAGTAGCACCGCGACTTTAAATTTACACGGTGCAATCCCAACATTATTTTTTAATATAAAAAACTAGGGAAATATAAAGATGGACAAAGGTTCTTATTCATATCGAAGCGTATTTCTTATCACCAGAAAATCCATTTGAAAAGAACAGACTGTTCTCTTTAAATATGATTAAATGTTTTGTAATTGCTAAAACTTTTATCGGAATTACTATTTTAAGAATGAATAGCATTTAAATTCAAGTTAAAGCGATTTTCTTGCCAATGTTATACTTGAATTATTTTATATACATTTTTTAAGACAAATGGCACCTTGATGAACACAGTTCAAATGGAACATAAATACTCCTACTCGCGGTCGGAACAAGGGTCAATTTTCACCTACATTTCAAATAGCGTATTTGCAACGCAAATCCACTGTACATACCCCATTCGATACAACATGGTGAGATTCAGGTATTATGTTTGCAGATACCATACTTCTTATTAGAAACCCTAACCAAAACCAGCCTGTTCTTTGGTCTTGTGGTTGTGGGATAAGAGAGAGAGTGACAGAGGAACTGAAAGGAAATGTTGGTTTCAAAGATGTAGTCCCCAATTGGTCGAGGGATTAGCGTACACGTCTAATTGGACCGACTAACCGCGAGGTTCAGGCTCAGTTACCGACGAAGACATACATTTTTATGATAAACATTTATTTAGAAAATCATTACCAGAGTTGTGATCTTACAGGCGGCTCTTGAGTAGCTTATAGGCTAATAGGTAAAGCGGCAGCACTAATTTGAGTAATCTGCAACACAGCACTTTAACGTCTAGTTAAAGAAACCTAATGTCATTAATGCTTAATAGAATAACCACAAATGAAAATTATATATTAAAAAGAAATTGTGTGGTCGACTGCATTTATTGTTAGTTTTTGTGGTCATAACTGTTGGATTTGAATATTAATTATTGCTTATGGGCTTAAAAATATGTCAGTAAAATAATTAGAAAATGATGTATACGATTTCTAAATCCTTATTATCAATGCGAAAATTTACCTATCTGTCTGTCTATTACGTTTTTACAGCAAAACCACAATCAAATTTGATGTGATTAAAAAAGACCCAAGTTCAAAATCTTTTTTACAAAAATGTCTTAAAATGAGCAACTTTAGAGAAGCTGTTGAATAAGTAGTGAAGAAGTAACTGTTGCATGTTGATGTAGTCGTAGATACAAGAAAAGAGTTGCCTGCATGGTTGCTATATTGTATTAAAGTATGTTCATAAGGTTCAAACTTCAAATGAACACAAAACAGTGCACCTCTTTTTGTCGTATAGATAATACCAAGGATATAGTTTCACACGACAAAAGCGGACAAGGCACGACAGTTCGTCCGGTATTTTATGATCTCATAAAGCTGCTAGCGAAAGGGTTCAGACAGACAGGCGTTGGTGACTTGTCGGCGACAAAGGAAGATAGACGTGTCCTGGCTAACATTTTGATTTCTTACTAAATCCACAAATCCTTGTAACATTGTCCTGGGTTGGAGGCTAGTTGATCCTATCTCAGGTATTATCTGCAGTTGGTCTAGTCTCCAAGCTAGTGAAGTTGTTACAAGAATTATAAATATTTTTTTTAAAGTTTGATAAATATTTCAATACATTGACCTTCACAAGTTCACTTCCGGCAAGCCTAAACCTTTATATTTGATATATTCTGCCATTGCAACATGCTAAAACTTAATTTTTTTTTATTTTGAATATAAAAACAGTTATAAAACCCATTTATGTCTATACGTCAAAAATATTGTTTAATCCTAAACGATAATATGCTATTTACATAATATTAAATTATAAGTGATAAATAAAACAGTACAAGTGTTTTTTCATTTAAAAATATTATTACATTTGAACCCTTACCTGTCTTTCGCAGACGAATCCCAAATTCGGGAAAATGCTAACCTTATAGTATTGTCTAATAAACCTCGTGTACATAATACGTTTATATTATAATCTAACTACTTATATATAATACTAGTTATTTCCACAACATTCTTTTGTGAATTATGCTTAAAGTACAATGGAATCACACCAAATGCCGACAATGAAAAGTATATATTCTATGTTATTCATAAATCAATAAAATTGTGAAAAGCATTTAGTATACGGGACTTGGTAGACATGCACAATCATAGCTAAGCCACCAGTTTATTGTGCTGTAATGTGTAATAGGTGTAAAATAAGTCTTACCATACAATCCTCTTAGGTCCACCATAAATCAAATTTTAAACATTTTTAATGATCCCCATAAAATATTAGGAGTGTAGGGGCTCTGGTAATGGATTCCGAAAATGACCGATCTTGACCCATATGATGCATTCTGTTCTAATTCTTATGTTAATTTCAAATGAGATTTTAGCTGTTCTGAATGTTCGATTAACAATTTAGTGTAGGCGTATTCAGAGACAATAGAAAAATTATTATTCAAAGTGAAAATAATTATTTTTGATTGCTACCAATTTAATATGAATGAAATTAAATGTTTTTTAATAATTGTATATTTGTAGGAAACTAGAAGGATAAAAAGCAGACAGATTATTTGATTAAAAGAAATACACGTCGCTTATAGTTTTGAGCTCATAAAGAGTTCGTTCAGATCAGTGAATTTACTTGCTACACTACCTCCTGACCGGAACACTAATAGGAACACTGACGTTACTACAGGAATAGATTCTTACTAACTACCATAATCTTCTTGATAGGAAAGCGAACGGATATGTTAATCGATAAACATGTATAATAATATTACTTAGTTGACACAATTTATATTCACTTGTACTTTAAAAAAATATTTTTATCGTAACTAATTACCTAGAAGAAAATAATTAAAAATATATTTTAAATGCAAGTGCAAATAAATTGTGTCTGGAATGGAATCCTACTAAGAGCAGACCATAAGAAATAACAAAACTATGAAACATTCAGCAACGATATTTACGGCCAATGTTAATAATGTGTCTCTAAAGATGGATTTCAAGCAATCGAGATAGCTGCGTATCCGCCAGCCTATCCTATACCTAATAGCCATATTTATCCTGTCTACAGATATGTTATTGGCAAGCGATAACATAAAAATGGATCAAAATATCAATCTTGGGCAGCAAGTTTTGGATTAGGATTGATTATTAATATTGGCCGTAAGTCTTACATTGTATTAGTCGGACTACTTATAACACAAAAAGATACGCCTATGTATGTATTTCAAAAATTAAATAAATATCCACCAGACTCGAGCAAGGCCATACGAGGTTAGCCGAGACATAACATGTTTTGACGATAAAAGTCCCATGTCAGAATTACCAAACAAGTAAAAACCAAATTAAATATTTAGACGATCCAAATTCAATCAGAATAGATAACATCTGATATCGTATTACATTAGAATCACTTTAAATACATTCATTATGGGATACCGTCAAACAGTGGTCGTTCTGATGGGGATTAATATTTGTGTACAAACGGACAAAGGTCACGAAATGTTCTATCTCATTATAAAAAACTGACAGTTTTTTGCCCCATTCAAAGAGGTGCACAATAAAAATGCCAATGTGTTCTTACAAACGAGAATTTATGTTCAATATATGCAAATGAAGTGGGCTTGGACGCAGCGATCACAGACCAATCATTACAGTATAAAAAGTTGGGATGAAAAATCAATATTAATATCAACAAATATTTAAGACAGATATGTTTATTTTCTATTTGATCAGAACATTTTGTATTTTTACATAAAACATTTTAAAAATAGCATTGTGATATTATGTCATCTTTTTTAGTACCAGTATAATGTTATTTAAAATGTCATTGCACCAGATTAACAAAATTTGTTTTCAATGCGTTTTGTTTTAATTGCTTCTGGTGTATTTTTTTGGTGTATTTTTAGATATTTTTTGTCTGTATTAGTAGTGTAGTTTTCTTTTAAAAAAAGAAATAACGGCTTTCAAAATCTGTTATGTGCCTAACTCAATTTACATTTTAATATTATTAGTAATTTTTGAAGTTATACTTCTTTTGGCGCGTTGAAAAAATGATGAGGGTAAATTTTTACGATGCGCGCGCACACCGTCACGAAAAACCGACATGATGAAGTTAGCTATAGATAACATTTTAATTTTTATTAAATATTAAATAAACTTTATTTAACTAAATAATGCATTATAATAAAACTTTTAATGTATTAAATACCTTTTTTCTATGGTTAGTGTCATTTTATCTACAAATGTAAAATAAGGCAAAAGATAAATTTTTTAAAAAGATTTTATCTTATTACGCCGAAGAAGTATAACTTCTAACGCGTGTACATAAGTACACACACAATTATTTTTTTGTGGTGGCAAATTTGCCTAAAACATTGTGCGTAACCAAAACATAAACTGCCTTGTTTATTTTTTAATAAATTAGGTATTTTTCTTCCCATTGACTTTCCGAAAAAGCTAAATATATTCTTTTAAAATTATTTTCTTTTTACTTGTGCTTTTAATTTAATTGGAAGGGAATCATTAGCATCTCAAATGGTATATCATTGTCAGCGAAATATGAAGATTCCTGTTTCAATTTAAGTCTCAATTTTGTAAAAAAAATACCTTGAGTTAAACTAACTTAAAAAAACTTGAAAAAAAAACCCAAATCATACGGATGAGAAGTGCAAAACATATTACATGGTACAAAAAATATTTTAAAAAGTGTGGCAATGATTAATAAATATTTTCCATCTGATTTGTTTACTCTACTGATGTTTTTAAACTTAGTACCAACACTTTGTTAGTTCAGATAATCCTGTCAATATGTTACATAGCGTGTCGGATGTTTAATGGTATAGAACGAGAAAATTATTCACTTAATTGTTTTTTTAGATTTTATTCAATAAAATAGGCAGAAGTTGATTATTCTTATGTTTTTTTGAATTAGGTTAATTGTGAACACCTGTTGCGACTTTACAAGACAAAATTAAAATGTTTAATAAACACGTTCCATTAAGCTTTATAAGCGACACGCGGAGTCACAGTGGTTTTGTGTGATATAATCAAAAGTTTTGCGTATTAACATTTATTATGATTATTGTTACGTTAAGTTATTACAAATCTATTACCTCGTTTAAGTGATTTTTAAAATATTCCTCTTGATTTTTTTATGACATTGGAAGGCAAACAAGCAGACGGATTTCCTGATGTTTAGAAATTCACGCTGCCTAGAGACACCAAAGGTGGTAATGGTGCGTTGCCAACCTGAGGCCGGGATATTAGGCCTCGAGCAAAAGTACGTTTACCGGCTACCTTACCCTCCGAACCGGAACACGTAATGACGTTATGGCGGCAGGAATAGGTAAGGCGGTGGTACCAATCCGGGCGAGTCGATGTGAAACTCTACCACCTAGTCAGACGTCGAGGTGTTAGTGACGGTAAGCGTATGCCCGCCTTTTACGAGCTGCCTGGCAAGGAAGGCAGATGGTGTATTCTACAAAGGAGTCCTTACCAACACGGGGAGAAATGATTTTTTTGTATTGAACATGAATGCCTCTTCATTTCTTTAGACACTATAACATTTCTTTAACACAAGATAGTAATAGTAATTTCTTAAAGTTGCTACAAATATTATGCATTACACTTGCACTATTGTGCACGTTTGCTAGCTCGAGACTTGTGAGCTCAATATCAGTTAATAGGTTGCAAAAAATCAACGATGTCCCAACTCTCCTCTGTCACAACTCACCTCGGTCTCCCCTACTCCCAATTTCCTATGTAGAATAGACCATTTGCCTTCTTAACTGGCAACTCATAAGAGGCGAGAACAAGCAGAGCCACTTGTCTAAAGCGGGAATCCACCGCCGCCGGACATATTCCTACCTTTTTTCCGAGTTCCGGATGGCCGGTGGTAACATCCACGATGTGTACAGACTATGGTAGTTCTTACAATTGGGGAAGCTGTGTGCTTATTCGCTATCTTATTCCATTAAATAAAAAAAAAACAAATCCTCAACTCATCAATCATAAAAGGACTAATTGCTTAATTTTAAAATTCAAATAAAATTTAGTCGCCTCTGTGGTCTAGTGGTTTAGTTGTTAGACTTGACTGCATGAGGTCCCAGGTTCGAATCCCGGGTCGGACAACAAAAAGAAAATAGGAGTTTTCTAATTTTCTAATAAAAAATGTCGCTCGGGATTGTATATGTGCCCGGTTGGCGATAGACTTGCCACCTATCACATTGTGGGACTTAGTGTTTTCGGCTAGTCGTGGTTGCCCTGTTGTGCCTCTGCCTGCCATTTCGAGGATATGGGTGTGATGATATTTTTTTTCTTTTTTTGAAATTCAAATTTGACCTGTTCTCTATTTGCGAGTAGCGTAGCGGTTAGACTTACGTACAATAGCAACGCACCTGTAACGTGTGTGATGTCCAATGTTGTCCATTTAAGTAAGTCCATCAGAATCATCACCGTCACATCGGAAGAACTGTCTGTTAGCGGTATTTTTTCCCCGTGTTTGTAAGGGCTCCTTTGCAAAATAGAAAATCTGCCTTTCTGCCAGGCAGCTCGTAAAAGGCGAGCATAGGCTTACCGTCACTAACACCTCCACGTCTGACTAGGTGGTAGAGTTTCGCAGCGACAAGCCCGGATTGGTACCACTGCCTTACCTATTCCTGCTGACATAACATCAACGCTTGCTCGAGGCCTAACATCCCTGCCTCATGTAAGCAACGCACCATTACCACCTTTAGTGTTTTTAGGCGGCGTGAATTTCTTACAATCAGAATATCCGTTTGCTTGTTGGCCTTCTTATGTGATAAAAAATATCATACTTATAATTTTTCAAAAGCATTTTTTTTAAATTTGCTTAAAATGTACATCATGGTGCTAGGTTGACATGGGATATTCATAATAAAATGATTTTCAAAGTCCACTGTTTCATTGCTAATACTCATACGTAATATTGCCCCAACCTTTTGCGCTTTTTAACCTATTAATATTTAAATACTTTGAAAGTACCTATAGGATATTTATAAAATGTTCATAATATCAAACACCTGCGTACCATTTGGTACAAGTAATAAAATAATGATTCAGAAAACATTGACTTGAAATATTTATATGTAGAAAATCTTTAAAAAACTTTAAATATACTCGTAAATATATATTTATGACTCCATAATATTGCGGTTGTGTTACGGATATGTAAAAAATAAAAATGGTTACATTGTGTGTATTAGTCAATAGCAAAACGTTTAGGATTGCGCCTCATCAATACGAAACATAAATAAAATGCAGACACGTATTTTAGTATACTAGTAGTCGCCCGTTGGTCAAAATTCGACCATAGTAAATTATAATATCTCGTTGATAAGAAGGCCATTTCCATTTTTCAAGACCGACTACTTTGTTTCCAACCTTTTTAGTGCGCCATCTGTGATCTTTAATCGTTATCATCAATATATATGTTTGTGCGTGCCAAATGCATGGTAGTGTGGGTAATGTTTTATTTATTGATTTAATGTACTTTTTAAGCATTATTATTGAAAAATATTAGCGTTCTGTACTTCTCCTACTCATAAACTATAAGTGTGCCAAATTTTATGCTCCTGCGTCCGCGCAATTTTCGTAAATAGGGGTCCAAAGTTTTGACATAACGTATTAATACATACTCGTAGATTATCCTTAAATTAAGTGATGAGCAAAGATGTTTCGGGATGTTGATGCTTATTAACTGTATTTCGATATATCTATGTATTCACCATACAGTATGATAATGCGTACCACTTTAACCACAAACTTATAACTTACAGGATTATAATTTATATTTTTTTTGTAAAAAACACAAGTAAATATTATGCTTTTTGCGGGTCCGGTAACATATTGTCGATTTCTTTAATGGCAAAAAATATACACAGTCTATATACCATGAGTCACTACTCGACTACTCTTCCCTTCAAGTTGAAACATAATAGTACCAAGAATTGATATTACGGTGACAGAAACAAGAAAGCTGGCAGCACAATTCTGATCGAATTGTAACAAAATTATGCCATTCAGCTATTTCTAAATCAAATTTAATCGAATTTGAGCTAGATCGTATTTTATTTATTCATTTGCTTATTTTTTAAATTATATCAAATTAGGAAACCTACTATCGTGATGTAAGTACGTATTGCAGTGACAAAAACGTTCAGCATAATGTGGAGTAAGGTTAACTAGCACTCACAAGAAAGAATACGGTGAGGAATGCAGGCGATTGTCTCCCTGTAGTGATTCATCATTTCGCGTCAGATTATAGAGATTATGAACGAGATCAGTGAGAAAATTTTAAATGAACTCGTTTTTAAAGTTTAGATCTATTTTTATTGTACTTGGACCGTTATTTTGAATGAATGATTCAAAGGACTCATACTATTTTGAATGACAGGGAAAGATATTGCGAAGAAACTAAGTATTATCTGATATTGGCTAAATAAGTCGTGAAAAACGATTGGAAACCATATTTATAAAAGAAGGGGAAGAACTCAGTATATTAATAATAATGTTATGATTATTTCAACGAGTAAGTAAAAGGTATATTATGATTATTCAGCGTTTTGACTTCTACGACAGTATCCTTCAGTACGACAGTAGCCTTCGTTTAATTTTTTTTATTTAATGTGGCTACTTCTTTTTTTTTCTTAAATCCAAGTTAATTGATTTTAGTACTTGTTTCCGCAATGTAACACCTTCGTCTATCAATTCTTTCCTCTGTCCTTAGATCTTAACATCCGGATTCAACTAGCTGTCTACTTCTCTTTTTTTATTAGCTTTTTCTTGTTTGTGACGACTGTTCCTAATTTTAACCAACTTTTAAAAAATAAAGGAAATTCACAGATCAACAATACCTTTTTTATATTATTGACTAAGTACTTTAGTCTTTTATATGACATGAACCAATGGCTTTTTTGATAATTCTTTTGTTTCGAAAGCAGGTGTCTTTTTTGATATAAATTTATATGAAATTTAAATAGCGGTTAAATCTTAAATAAAATGAAAAGTGTTCTTCTTAGGCACGTTTAAATGCACCTTCAGACATTTCATGTTTCGCTAATGATTGCTCTAACCATTCGAACTACCGAGCACGAGGATTTAACTTCTATGGTGAAATTTTCCTTTCTTCAAAATTTGTGAAAATTTTTCTCTGGCCATTGCCAGTGGAAAAAAAAGTAAGTGATAAAACTACAATATTTTGATTAAATGAGTACTCATAAAAATTTAATGAGTATGTTTTTACATTATTTTGCGAAGAACATTTTTAAAACATTATTAAAAGTAAAGAATATTTTCTGAGGTATGAATAATTCAAACATGTAAGTATACCACATACTATTTTAAACTTATATCGTAGCATAACAAAAACATTTTTATGTGAGAGGTCAGCGATCAAGCACATGGCTCTCCTGTCTGTGATGCCCACTTTGTAGCGCCACCACCTCCCGTTTTTTTGTCGTCAAAAACGTCAATGTTAACACATTTGTTTAACCTGGAGTTTAATAAAACCAATTTTCCTTAACGCCCACCTCTAGGCTTCTAGCGCCGACATAAGGGCGTTTTCGCCCACTTTGGGACCGATTTAAACTATATTGTCACAGCACAAAGACAGAACGGTATAGAAACTAAGTTTAGGTACTAAAATGCTTACCTACAATCCATTGAAGCAATAGGGTTGTCATGTTATTCATCAATCAAATTGTAATAACTATGTAGTTTATAAATAATATAAGCAGGTTATCTCAGGCCCAGGGAAACACATAACAACGTGATTTCTCATCTTCACACGGAACTTGCTGCTGGAGCACCGCGAAAATCGCTTTGTCGATACGTTAGATGTAACGTTTGAACGTTCCTAGGTAGTTTCGATACTGTTTCATATTCGTACGTGATATTGTAGAGTTTTACTCCTTCGTCCAGATTAGTATCCACGACTATATTTCTGCTTCTATGGCGTGAGTACTCGCTACTGTCATGTTCTGGACTAGCAGTAGTCAATATTGGAAGGCTAACAAGCAAGCGGATTTCCTGATAAAAAGAAATTCACGCCGCTAAGAGACACCAAAAGTGGTATTGGGGTGTTACCAATTTGAGACGGGGATGTTAGGCTTAAAGCAAAAGTAAGTTTACCAGCTACCTTATCCTCTGAACTGGTCCACGTCAACGGCAAGCACTGACGATATGGCGGTAGGAATAGGTAATACCAATCTAGACGAGTCGCTGCGAAACTCTACCACCTAATAAATTAATTATTTTTTTATTTTATTCGTTATTTTAAAATATGAATACAAACATCCACTTGTACAAAAGAATATTTCAAAAGAAAAACGCACAAACGACAATTTTAACACTCGAAGCAATCTTTGGCAGACATAAAGGAAACGCAGGAAATTGAAAATTTAAAAAAATGGCAACCACACAATTTTGTACGTAACAGAACAAAAAAAGGATTAAACAAAAACTAGAACAAAATAATATTTTATAATAAATACTTAAATAATTTAAGTAATATAACAATTTACAATTAGAAAAAAAATACTAAAATGCATGTTCACACACACAATTTACAAACATCCATAAATACATGCTTTTGAATAATAAAGAGCAAGTTCTGTTTCTTTAAGTATGTTTTAAAAAAACTTTAAGGTATTTACAAAAGGTAACTGAACAATAGGCCTACAAAATGAAATAAAGGAAATGCGGATAAACGATTAAAGGGTTTCTTATTGCCATCGACCTACGGAACTCTAAAACTCCCAGCACATCCAAATAGCTACGTCAATATCTTAGTTATCTGAGCCATGTTATTATGTTCAAGAATCATTACTTTGCCGTAATACAGTTCCAAACTAGTACGGAAAGTAAAGGTTTTCTTTTCTATGTGCCAAACGCACTCAATTAACGTTATTTTAAGATCATTAACTGTATATCTGGTACAAATTGTGTAACAGTAAGCACAATAAAGTTATTATTATTATTATATTATTGATGTTACAAGTCAGATTTATTTTCCACCTCAGTACTATAGATAAGCAACAAGCATATAGCAAGCAAAAGTCAAACTTAACACCTCAAACCAGGATGTATATTAAAATGAGCTTCTCTTGGATACATTATGACCATCATCTTTGTACTCGCTTTAGAGGTATTAAAATTATGTTTAGAATATAATACCCTGGATAAAGTTATCTATTTACTGTGTAATGTTATTTAATGTATTCTGTATTATCTTTCAGACATATTACAAGATTATTGCCAATAACACTTTAAATGGTAGCTTATAGTTTATGCATTCACTTACGGTGCTAATATTAAATGAATAAAGTCTTCGGCTAGTTGTGGGTACCCTGGTTGTGCCTCTGCCCACCTCTTCGGGGATATGGGCATGAAGATATTTTTTATATTTAACGAGTACATTACTGCAAATAAAAAACTGCATTATAGCAAAGATCAAAGGCTTCTTAAGTCGTTCGAACTCATGATTGATTATTTTAACTGTATAACAATCAAAGAAAACTGAAAATTATTATAAACTAGCTACCCCGGCGAACTTCGTTCCACCCGTTCAGTTTGTATAGAAAAAAGTAAAATGTTGTTTTTCTTAGTTTTCTCGCAAGTTTTTTCCTTTTTCTTATCTTTTAAACCTTCCCTAGACTTCCACAAATAATTCAAAACCAAAATTAGCGAAATCGGTTCAGCCGTTCTCGAGTTTTAGGGAGACTAACGAACAGCAATTGATTTTTATATCCTATATATAGATTACCTTTTCAACGTTACTGCATAATATAGCTCTTTGACTTTAATTTTTGTTTTCAAAATGGCGTAAGGGGCCGTTATTTTAAAATTAGTGTTTTAAGTTTAGTGACACTCGTATGATTTGTCAAATAAATTAGGTATTTGATAAATCAAGTGTTTTCGTTCGATTAGTTCGATCTCTAGAGTACCACAAAGTGGTAAATATTCATACATACATTAATTCACAAAATATAACAGTGATTAAACTAAATCCGTATAAGAAATATGTTCTAAAAACAATATATTGTATCCAAGATTCAGAACCGATAGCTAAGGTTTTTTTGGAGTGAAAACTTCTTTGGTGGCGTTATGCACTTTTTTTGGAATGGATAAAAACTTCTAAACGTGTGTCAGGACACGTGACTTGATCGAAAATTCGTAAGACGGCGCAGGGCGCTTGCGCGAATGTACGTGTTGTCATGTTTGTGTACGATAGCGCAATAAATCAATTTCGTATTCTACTACATAAGTGATAGTACTTTCATACAGATAATTAAAGCAATTCGTGCAAAATTATTCCCTAACCATTCCAAAATATCAAACATGCACAACGTCAATATTCAAGTTTTCAGTTCTGCCGGCACTCCTGGAGTGCAACCTGTCTTTTATTTTTAACAAATTTGGTGCAGTATCAACTTATATTCCGTATCAATTCTTAATATAAGTATACGACCCGAGGATCGAACCCGAGTCATACAGAAGCTTACGGGCTTATACAGAAGCTTTTTATAGCTTGAAAAATTAGCTATCAGTTGATGTATTTCACGGCATAAAATATTAAACACCAGTAACTTGTAAGAATAATATGAGATTTACGAGTATAGAAGTATTTAAACATTTATAGACTGTGCCTATTACATAGTTTGTAATAGGTATGGTTTTTTGCATGATAAAATAAATGTAGATTTTTTGATCTTACTAAACACACGTCGCTGTTATATATGACAAATGTTAATGGTGTGTTGCCAATATGAGGTTGGAATTTTAAGCTTTTTACGTCAGTAAATTTTTGAGGAGATACCGTTTAAACTAGAACACAATAATTGCGAGAACTGATGTTATGCTGGCAAAAAAAATCAGACTTTTAGATCAAGCCCAGAGATGAATGTAGAACTCCACAGTATAGTCTAGTTTACATTTGAATTAGTAATCCTATTTTGCTACATTATTCCACTAGCGGATGAAAAAATTGGCATACCCCTAGTAAAGTAAAAAGATGAAGGCATCAGAAATGTGTATAAGATACCTTTTGACAACTAGCTGGTAGAGTTTTGAAATAACTTCATTCCGTGCTTGCTACTGTCGTTTTCCATTTCGACAAGAAGAGTAGCTGGTAAACTTAGCTTTGCTAGAGCCCTAAAAGCTCAGTTTAATTTTGAAATTTCACATTATGATTATCACCTTTTTAGTCTGTAGTTTGTGGTGATCTGGTGTTGGCTCACGGCTTACCTGAGGTTTGGGGTTCAATTCCCTCATCAAGCAAGTCAAGATGTATTTTTCAATTTCTAATAAACAAATATGCTGACCGATATTCAGTGAGGTTGACGATAGGTTTGATTTATTACATTGTGAGACTACCTACTAACCTGTCTTCCAGACAACTTCCGTGCACTAAATACCTATATCTTGTGCTGTGAACCTCAGTTAAGATAAATTCACCTATTCGTCAATGCTCTAGAGTCTAGTTATACCTTCATTTACAGGGATGAAGATACATAACTTCTTGCTAATAGGTGGGCAGACGTACAACCGAGGCACCCACGACTAGCCCAAGATACTAAGTCTTACTATGTGATAGGTGGCAAACCTATCGCCAACCGGGCACATATCCAATCCCGACCAACGTTTTTTTATTACAAAATTAGAAAATCACAATTTTCTTTTTGTTGTCCGACCCGGGATTCGAACCCGGGACCTCATGCAGTCAAGTCCAACAACTGACCCGCTAGACCACAGCTTCAGTGTTTAGAACCGAATTTAAAATTAAGACTAAAACCATTGTTCACTGTATTAGTTATTAAAAAAACAAAGACAACATCATTTTACATCGATTTTGTAACTTTTTAACCGGACTGGTACTACCGCCTTACCTATTCCTGCCACCATAGCATTACTGCTCGCAATAGTATTTCGTGCTGAAGGGAAAGCCGGTCATGTAGCCTTAGAACTCATCCATAAGACATCGATGCACCATTAACAGTTTTAGTGTCTATAGGCAATGGGTATTTCTACCAGAAGAGTCGCTTGCTTGTTGCTAAAAAAATACAAATGCTTATTTTTTTTCAATTTACCTCAGTTTATAAATCATTTTAAACACAACTCACCTACAACAATACAACGCAAAACATCCAATTTTGTTTGTAAATTGACTCAGTGTAATTCAAAAATGCATTCTGACTATGTCGTTTTTCGTGTTGTTCAATCACTAAAAGAAGCTTGTTTAATGGATTTCTGCCATTACTGAGCAAATAATCATACTGGACTTCTTAGACTATGCACACATTAACATCGAGGAAGCGGATATTTTGTAACTAAAATATTTTTTTCGTGACCAAATCGCTAGAGTGTTATCCGAGGGTGGTATCAAGAGACTCCAAAACCGGTGTGTTTATATAAAAAGAGCAATGGATTTGAAGAGAGACTTGTGAGTTTTGTGTCCTTTGGCACCATACTATACTCGTTAATGATTTTGCTTGATTTGTATGTAAATAAGTTTAAAATATTTGTCTGCCCTCATGAGGTCTGGCACTCGATACTCTCTGCCTACCCCGTAAGGGACTTGGCGTGAAGATATGTATGTATGTATGTCTGCACTCAAAGTAATGACTACTATAACCTGACGATATTACCATGTCTTAATTAGCCAGATTTTGTGCCATTGCCTTTCTATTTTTCCCGTCAACATTGCATCAGTTCGCTGTCTCATGGCGGAGGTGTTAGGCCGATTATTTTTTATTTTTTTTTATTTATGACATTGGAAGGCAAACAAGCAGACGGATTTCCTGATGGTAAGAAATTCCCGCCGCCTAGAGACACCAAAGGTGGTAAAGGTGCGTTGCCAACCAGAGGCCAGTATGTTAGGCCTCGAGCAAAAGTATGCTTACCGGCTACCTTACCCTCCGAACCGGAACACGTCATGACGTTTTGGCGGCAGAATAAGGTAAGGCGGTGGTACCAATCCGGGTGAGTCGCTGTGAAACTCTACCACCTAGTCAGATGTCACGGTGTTAGTGACGGAAAGCCTATGCTCGCCTTTTACGAGCTGCCTGGCACAGAAAGGCAGATGGTCTATTCTACAAAGGAGCCCGGACCAACACGGGGAAAATATATTGGCTAACCTATACCATCCAAACATGGTAATGTTCTTATAGCGGAAGGACATATATATTAATATATTTGACTCTCTCAGACTGCCATTTCTTTTGCCATTTTCATTTGCCATTTATTTTTTCCTTTTTGCTTCGAGGACTAAGAAACTACGATAAAAATTAGACATACTTAATTATTTTGTCTATAAGTGTGTCTAGAATGGAATCCTGCTAATGGCCCATGATAATAATTACAAAAACTATGATAACAATGAACCATTTATTAGATTCGATTAAGATTTATTTTTTGTGGAGAATAACAGTATTTTTTCATCGTATTTTTATTTTATTTTTTTTTAGCACTTGCCCTGTGCGTGGGATAAATTTCTATAAATTTTAAAGCAAAGAAAAAATTTCGCCCCAGACAGGATTTGAACCTGTAACCTTTCGTCTCAAGCCGAGGAATGCTCTAACCAATTGAGCTACTGAGGTTACAGGTTCAAATCCTGTCTGGGGCGAAATTTTTTTTTCTTTCTTTAAAATTTATAGAGACAGTATTTTTTGTCTTGTAAGACTAAAATTTTAGCAAACTCACATGACGTCATTTTTCGCTCCGCTCGGCGCTCATCTTATCGCTTCTCTTATGTCAAGTGCATCAACCAGAGGCCCGAGGCGCGCCGGCGAAGTCACGACGTGCCAGTCTCAGACACCGCCAATTTGTGGCCGACCCGTGTTGGTTTTGTTGAAGCTAGCATCTTCATACCCACTTTTATATTCCTTTTGTAAATACTTACACGTATCTATTGTATTCTGAATAATTATTTCAAAACCTACTTCTCAAATCTAATCTCGCAATAAGCTCTGTGGTCTAGTTAACCGGTGTTGCCGTTGACTAAATCAGGGTTGCCCGGGTTGCCAGGCGGACCGGAGGCGCGAGAAGGCGGTTCATCCGCCTTCAGAGTGCTTACGATGCGGGGCTGCCGGGGGGAGTCGGGGGACTTCCTCTGGCCAGCACGGCCTCGCACGCCTGGGAGGCGACTCCAGTAGCCGGAGTCGCTCCTCTTTTAGCGCGGAGGGAGGCCCGGTAAAGACCGGGCCGTAGCCGCGGAGCGAGATGGTGAATGCCAACGCGACCCCATCTCGCTCCTAGCCGGGCGGCACGAAGGTCATAGTGGGGTTTTTAGTCGGTTCGAGTCCGACATAACCCGCTGCTCTCCCCCGAGAGCGGTGGGTATCCGGGGGGATTTTCCACACTTTAAAAAAAAAAAAAAGGGTTGCCCGGGTTTGGATATATGCCCAGTGGGCGATAAGTTTTTCGCCTACCGCATTGTGAGACTTAAGTACCGTCGGCTAATGGTGGGTATATGGGTGTACCTCTACCTACCTTCAGATATACCACCATGATGATATATTAGTTATCATTTAACTTAGCCACAGTACAAATGTGTAACAGTATGGAAACGGCACACTCCTGCAAACATACGCATCGATAAGATCCTAAATGGTTTATAGCCTATCATAAGGCCCTCGTCGATGCATACTTTCGTGTGAATGTGTCGTTTCAAACGTTTGTAGGTAGTTTCCATACTGTTTCTATTTTATGATCGCCTCTGTGGTCTAGCGCTTCAGTTGTTGGACTTGACTGCATGAGGTCCCGGGTTCGAATCCCGGGTAAAGCAACAAAAATGAAATTGGGTTTTTCTAATGTTCTAATTAAAAAAAACGTTGCTCGGGATTGTGAACATTGTGGGACTTAGTGTCTTCGGCTAGTCGTGGGTGCCTTGGTTGTGCTTCTGCCTACCTCTTCGGGGATATAAGCGAGAAGATACTTTTTTTCCTATATTTTAACTGGTTTAGAATCTATACTTGCTATCGTCGGCCTTTGGTGGAATTCCATTGTATGTACACGTTGTTTGGAGTTAACACTTGTACTTATCCACTGTATACATTATTTAACACTTTCTGCTACTTTCTAGCCAACCGGTTTCACTGTTTACAGCATCATCAGGGCTTTGAAACTAAAGATAAAAAGGACTTTTTTGATTTAACGTTCAATATCTATTTGGTTAGATGTTACTGACGGTACCCACATATTAAAATGTTAACAGTAAACAAACCGCAACAAAGTTATACCACAGCAATTCTATTTCCCCAAAAACAGGGATTACAGTTAGATTGTAAAATGTCATTGTATTAAAAAATAAAATAAAATTATTTGTCAATTTATAAAAAAAATCAATATAGAAAAAATAATTTAAAAAATATAAATGATGTCAAACGATATAAAATGTCAGAATATCGATACCTGAGAATACCATAGTCGAATTGTCAAAAAAGTCCTTTTTATCTTTAGTTTCAAAGCCCTGATATGTCTACTGTATGACAAAGTCCCTAAAATAAAATAAAGATAATAATAAAAAAAAGCCCTGATGGTGCTGTAAACAGTGAAACCGGTTGGCTTGAAAGTAACAGAAAGTGTTAAATTAACTGGATTAGTCTTTCTCAATTCTAACGAATGAAAAAAAATTGGTTGCGCTTTGAGGAAGTTACGACATTCGCAGCGAATTTTCCCCGTGTTGGTCCGGGCTCCTTTGTAGAATAGACCATCTGCCTTCCTTGCCAGGCAGCTCGTAAAGGGCGAGCATAGGCTCACCGTCACTAACACCGTGACATCTGACTAGGTGGTAGAGTTTAGCAGCGACTCGCCCGGATTGGTACCACCGCCTTACCTATTCCTGCCGCCATAACGTCATGACGTGTTCCGGTTCGGAGGGTTAGGTAGCCGGTATACTTACTTTTGCTCGAGGCCTAACATCCCGGCCTCAGGTTGGTAACGCACCATTACCACCTTTGGTGTCTCTAGGCGGCGTGAATTTCTTACCATCAGGAAATCCGTCTGCTTGTTTGCCTTCCAATATCATAAAAAAAAAACTACTCCAGTATTGTCCTCGTATTTTTTCAGTTCAGAGAGTAAGTAGTTAGGTTAACTAACTTCCTAGACCAAAACCTGAGAATACTAAACCAACGCCAGGATGATAAAGATTACTATATATAATAGAAATTTAGCCGAGTAACAAACATACCACCATTAACATAAACTCTAATCAACATATTATTTAATGTGCTCATTGGAATTTGTGCTTCATTAAAGCATTATTTAAATTGAAAATTAGACTTTAATGCCCATACTGATTATAATCCATACTGAGCCGCCATATTGACTTTTAATAGCCTCCATATAGCATGCAATTTTATTAGGGATGTAGTCGAAACATAAATGTTAGATCGTATTTTTATTTTATTTTTTTATTTTTCTAAAAACGTGAATTAAAAATTTCGCCACGGGACTTGAATCCTCAGTAGCTCAATTGGTTAGAGCATTCGTCGGCTTGAGACGAAAGGTTACAGGTTCAAATCCTGTCTGGGGCGAAATTTTTTCTTTCTTTAAAAAATTTATAGAAATAAATGTTAGAATTCGAAATGAAATATGTTGATTTTTATTTTCGATTCGTTTATTTTGATGACTGTCTTGCATTTCGATAGGCAGTCATTTTAGGGTAATTTGCCATTTACCAAATTTCAACAGTTTATTAATTATATAGATGTAAATAATTGTGTTTTAGCCACTTTGAATAATATTTTTATCCCGTGTTGATCCGGGCTCCTTTGCAGAATAGACCATCTGCCTTCCTGCCAGGCAGCTCGTAAAAGGCGAGCAAAGGCCTACCGTCACTAAAACCGTGACATACTACTAGGTGGTAGATTTTCGCAAAGACTCCTGTCACCATAACGTCAGAGCTTGCCGTTGACGTGTTCCGGTTCAAAGGATAAGATAGCCGGTAAACTTACATTTGCTCGAGAGCTAACATCCTGGCCTCAGATTGACAACGTACTATTACCACCTTTGGTGTCTCTAGACGGCGTGAATTTCTTACCATCAGGAAATCTGACTGCTTGCCTTCCATTACCAAAAAAAATGTGTAGGAGAAGTGCAGAATGCTAACATTTTTTAATAGTAATGCTTATAAAGTGCATTAATTTAAAAAAAAAACATTGCACATATTACCATGAATTTGACATACAGAAACAAATATATTAATAACAAGAAAAGATCACAGATAGCCCATAAATTTTATTCATTTTTTCTGAAACAAAGTAGTAGTAAACTAAACTTTTCTAATCAAAAAGACAAATAGAACCATAACAATTTTTGAACATTATATTTTTAATTATGTATATTAAACTAGCTGTTACCCGCCTGGGTAATGGTCCCACAGGAACATATTTTCGGTATAATAACTATTCTTTGTGTTATATAACTATTCAAGTTACTTTCTTCGTGTGTGCCAAATTTCATGAAAATCGGTTCAGCAGTTAGCTTGAAGAAGTAGCAAACAAACGAACATACAAACTTTCGCATTTACAATTTTAATAATAAAAACAGGATAACTTATGATTAAAGTTTATTATGATCGATTTCGACCAATAGGCGACCATTAGTAATTTTAATTGCATGTAAAATGGCATTAGTTTACGGTAGACAGGGTTAAATTCAATTACAGTTATTTAATGTTTTGGTAATAAATAATTAATTTAGTTATAAATATAAATAATTGGCTTAGAAGTTAAAGCATATGTACCTTATTAAATAATATTTTTTATAAATGTTAAAATATTTGCACACCAAAATATGGTAGAATATGTTGATATACTTAAATATTTTTGTAACATCTCATTTACACACATATTTCCTCAAATAAATAATTTTCTTTCTTTCTTTCTTTTTAAATGCCACTGTATTGACTTTTAATGGTTCTACAAAAGGTTGTTTTATTAGTGTTGAACCTGAAACTCTATAAATAAGTCAAAGCATTTTGTTTGCTCTAATTATTAGTGGCTATCCCGCACTCCGGGATAGGCTGCGCTCGTCATGAACCGACAGCGAAGGCGCAATTAGCACTAATACCGGGTTTCTTGTTTTAATCGCTTTATAGACTGCCTCGCCTCTTAGTACAGTCGCGGCGAGAAACTATTATTATTATTATTTATTCCTGCCGCCATAACGTCTTGACGTGTTCCGGTTCGGAGGGTAAGGTAGCCGGTAAACTTTTATTTGCTCGAGGTCTAACATTCTGACCTCACGTTGGCAACGCACCATTATCATCTTTGGTGTCTCTAGGCGGCGTGAATTTCTTACCATCAGGAAATCCGTCTGCTTGTTTGCCTTCCTTTGATATAAAAAAAACTAAACATTATGTATTTTTACGTATATTAGCATAATATCTATATATGGTATTACTGCAATTAAGAATGACAGATAAGAGAAAGATTGACAAAGCAGATATACAATGCGAATATGGATGGATGTAGGTACCCGGGGACACCAAAGTTCCACGATCAGATCACTCGGATATTATCCGAGGGTGGTGTCAAGAGTCTCCGAAACCGACATGTTTGTATGAAAAGGGTAGTGAATGTGAAGGAAGACTGGTTTTCAGGAACGTGTGGTCTGGCACTCGATATTCTCTGCATACCTCGTAAGGGACTTGGCGTGAAGATATTATATATGTATGTACTGTAATTATCCAAAGCACGAACCTACACATACATATCCAGAATATTTTTAGAGGGTTCATTTTAAAAGTATAAAAGGCAAAGGTGACTTAAAAATTTATCAAAGCAGTTCAAATAATTCGACGGATCGAGCTCTGATTTGGTATGCAGATATTGACGTAGACGTTTCTTATCAAAGGACTTCCAGAATTTTACCAATAAAAGGGTAAAACTGTGGTTGGAATTTAGCAGAACGGGACGTAGTTTGGCACGTTGGTAGTCCAGGACTAGGTAAAAAATACAACTTTTTTTCTTATCCCTATACATTTCAAAGATTTAGTTGAAACAGCTAAGTTTCATGTATACTGACGGTCAGTATACATGAAAACAAATCACCATTTTGTATGGTCATCGCATCACGCCCAAAAGGATAGATCGATTTTGATAAAAATTTTGTCGCATTAATTATTGTAAGGAGAAAGTTTTTAAAAAACCGGAAAAAATTCAGGGAAAATACAAACTTCATACAAACTATTAGTAGTGTTAATGTCAAGCCATACGAAGTTCACCAGGTCCGCTAGTACTTTTAAAATGCAAAAAACTGTCTTTCTGTCTGTTACTAACTTTTTTTTCTTCTAAACCGCTAGACCGATTATGCTGAAATTATATATGAACAAATTTCAGAAATATGAATATAATTGAAAATCAGCTTTTAGAGATAAGCATTTATGTTATAAAAAAATCAGCACTCAAAAGACTAGAATATGGGTTTAAGGTTTGTACGAAAATATATTATATGGTGACAAAATCGCAGGAAACAGGTAAGTAGTAAATATGTTATAAGTGGTAACACAGCGGACAAGCACACGGCTCTCTTAGTGGTAAGAGATAGTCTACAATCGCAGACACTATAGGCATTGCAGATACATCGCTGTTTTGACCGGAACCTGAAACTGTCATTATGTTGGCAGGAATAGGTAAGTCAGTGGCTACCTACCGAAACTATACACATCTTGTTAACAATAACCAAACAACTCCACTCCACTTAACAAAAATCCTGGCGGACTGTTGCAGAACTATCTACCAAGTTGCACTCACTGTGTTAGTGGTAGACAAACCTACACTTGACAGGAAAATATATTCTTTCAAGTCCGTGACGCAATACACTTTGGCTATAACTTACCCCATAAAACGTATTACTGCCCTTAGTTTCAAATGGTAATTTAAACTTTGAATTTGGTTTTAAATAATAATTTAAATGTTACATTTGATTTTTAATCATGATCTTTCATTTTCATCAACTGTATGCGTAATTATGATCATGCCTGACTATATTTTTTAAAACATAATTTAATGTAAAGCAAGAGAAGGCAATCAAAAAATATCTGTATATGTTCATAGTATATAAATAAATATATTATTAGTTTTCTACTACATTAGCATCTATACATATAATATATCTGTAAAAGGGTCAATTTTGTACATTGAAAATATTGAAAAAATAGCAATAGTGTTACTGGATCGATACCAAACCCAAATATGTGATTAAAATTTTTTTGTCTGTCTGTCTGTCTGTCTGTATGTTCAGACATCACGTGAAAACTAACAGTTCGATTACGATGAAACTTGATATAATTATACCTTATTATCCTGGGCATCAAGTGGAATACTTTTTATCCTGGAAAAATAGGAAGAAAAAAATCTTAATTTTTCATTTTTATCACGCTAAGACCGACATCCGCGCGGACGGAGACGCGGGCGTAAGCTAGTTTTAAATAAAAATGTATTCGACCAATAGTGAACTAGTATAGTAAATTATAATAAACCGTCCGTGACCTAGCAGTTCCAGAAATGGAATAATATTACAAAGTTTGCCGCGACGTGCCAATGCGTAGTCATCATATCTCATAAAAGTCTATAAATCATATTGTTATGATGCGCTAATAAAATTATCGATATCTGACAATGTGAAATTTTGAATACAAAATGAATTGATTAAATTTTGCAAGATCCCGCCAAAAATGTAGTCTTATTACATCGCAATGAAATACGAAAGACAGCGCGTAGTGCATGGATTGGAATTACTTGAACACTTAAAATATTGAACACTTTCTAATTGTTATAAGTTTTTGGCATTGTTTAACGTTAGTTGCAATGATCTTTTGGCGGGAAGCTACAAATTTAATAATTTTATTTTGACTTAGTATGGATTTCTTTAAAGTATCCTATTAATGCTATGAATTATCACAAAAAAATTTCGTTAATTACAAATATGTTTATTAGAATGTTAGCATCAAAATTTTAATCGTAAAACGCAAACCTAAACTGTTAAGCTTCTTAAACTAGTTAACTGAGTAGCATTTATTGAAGTTGATAAATTAAAAACGGGCAACTTGAGCATCGAAATAGTTAAATGTAGTAAAAATGTCTTGAGATAACAGACACTAAAAATCACGATGTCGTATAGAACATGCTACGTAGTTCTATGATCATAATAATCTCGTATTTCTTAAAATCAACAAATCCGTCTGTTTGTTTTCCAAGTTAAAAGGAAATGTGACTAAAATGCTTCATTACGTATGCATTTATTTTTTGAATTCTGAAACAATCAACCTATTTTCGTTCCACGAGTGATCTTAATCTCAAATAACCCACCCATATCTATAAATTTTAAAGAAAGAAAAAATTTCGCCCCAGACAGGATTTGAACCTGTAACCTTTCGTCTCAAGCCGACGAATGCTCTAACCAATTGAGCTACTGAGG
>NJDD01002121.1:248051-259967 GCA_002245505.1 Calephelis nemesis
AGGATTAAAAATTTAATAATAATAAATTCAATAAAAATATAAAGTTAAACAAGTCAAAAAATTACAATAAATTAAATTTTCAATACTAGCGACATAAAATCACTAACAAATTAAAATAGGATTAAAAATTTAATAATAATAAATTCAATAAAAATATAAAGTTAAACAAGTCAAAAATTACATTAAATTAAATTGTATATACAACCCTTATTGATCAGCCGCCCAACAAAACATTTCATTATTGGAGAGGCAAGGTCCTCAGCCACCGTACGCAAAATGGTATGGTCACTGTCCCGTACTCTACGCATTAAAGATGCAGTTTTTTTTTCTTATTGTTGTATCAAAGCCGTCTGTTCTATTTTGTGTAAACATATTTGAGGCACTGATTGTTCTGATTAGGTATCTATGGTAGCCTCTTTCAACATGAAAATGGTTTCATCCAAAAGCAAATGTTAACCGTAAACAGACAGGATATCAATTTTTAGAATAGAGGTGTGAATGGTGGCATTATCTTATTCTTTTATTATCTTTTAGAGGGTTACCAGTTTTATTATCACCATATTATTTTAAACTTGGTTCCTCTTGTAGAGTAACCATAAAGTTATGATATACTATTTTCATAACGTACTTAAAAACTATATGAATGTCCTCAGTATTGAACCTTTTACTTGCAAACATGTAGTTTATTTCTATAAATTTTAAAGAAAGAAAAAATTTCGCCCCAGACAGGATTTGAACCTGTTACCTTTCGTCTCAAGCCGACAAATGCTCTAACCAATTGAGCTACTGAGGATTCAAGTCCCGTGACAAAATTTTTAATTCCTTTCTTACCCGTAAAGCAGGTACAGGGTAAGTGCTAAGATAAAATACGTTATTAGTATATTGGTGTACTTGTCTTAAGTAGAGTGGTAAGATATCACATATTTTTGACATGTGAAATAGACGCTGTTTTTCGCCGTGTTGGTCCAGGCTTCCTTGCAAAATAGATCAACCTGATTGTACATCCTCTTCCAGATCTGAAACCACCTTGAGCCACCTTCACCATTCCAAGCGACATAAATTGCATCCTCCTTTTAACAAAGAACTTTTTACTTTTCTTTTTACAAAGAATTTGTTTATCTTAAAATAATATTCACACATATAGTCACACAGTTGTCTGTTTATTTTATTCGCAACAACTACTAAACGAATTTTTACTTAATGACCAGTAGCTTAGGTATATTACAGGTCGTCGTTGTGGATACTTTTTAATGCAAAGAAATGTTTAGTTATCATTACCAACCACGAAAATAACTATAACATGTTTACTTTTTTTTTTTTATTATATTGGAAGGCAAACAAGCAGACGGATTTCCTGATGGTAAGAAATTCACGACGCCAAGAGACACCAAAGGTGGTAATGGTGCGTTGCCAACCTGGGGCCGGGATGTTAAGCCTCGAGCAAAAGTAAGTTTACCGGCTACCTTACCCTCCGAACCGGAACACGTCATGACGTTATGGCGGCAGGAATAGGTAAGGCGGTGGTACCAATCCGGGCGAGTCGCTGCTAAACTCTACCACCACCAGTTCACGAAACCAGTACGAAACCAGTTCATCAATATAATGATTTTAATGAAACGATGATTGTAATAATCTTGAAAGAAACGATCCTAAAATTCATACCAATCTTATATGTTTTATACATATTTCTCTGGCAAATACCAATCTTATATGTTTCATACATATTTCTCTGGCAAATTATACGAACAAATCTAAGTGAAATGTGAGCACAGCCGGAGGACATCAACTGCTAAACATAGGCCTCCCCCAAAGAACGCCCCAAGTCACGGTCACCAGTCGCTTGTACCCAGCGACTTTCCTCGCCTTTGATCTGATCATCGGTCCACCGGGTGGCAAGTCGTCCAACACTACGTCCTCCGATGCCTGGCCGCCACACGAGAACCTTTCTTCCCTAGTGGTTGTCAGTTCTGCGTGCTATGTGGCTGCCCATTGCTACTTCAGCTTACTGATTCCTGGACTATGACGGTTACTCTCGTTCTCTTGCGGATCACCGTGAGCATATTATACGATTATTATAATCGCTTCTGTGTTCGAGCGATCCGGGTGTTGGACTTGACTGCATGAGGTCTCGGGTTCGAATCCCAGGTCGGCCAACAAAACGAAAATTGGATTTTTCCAATTTTCTAATAAAAAAATTCGTGCCCGGGTGGCGATAGGCTTGCCACCTATCACATTATGGGACTTAGTATCTTCGGCTAGTCGTGGGTGCCCTGGTTGTGCCTCTGCCTACCTCTTCGGGGACATGGGCGTGAAGATACTTTTTACTTTTTTTTTTAAAAGTAAAATCACAAACTGTCGACTATCCAAAAATGTACTTAAATAATAGTGTATAAGGTCACCCTACAATCGCATACAATTTGACTATTTAACACGCATCACGAAATGCAACAACACCGGGACGTAGAGCTCGTCCGTTATAAATAAAGTCGATAACAATTTCAATTATCACTGCTACTTTCTTACCTGGTGTAGGGATGTGACACCTACATCGCTCGGAATAAAAAAATCTAGTCATTTATGATATTAGATTATTCAACTAGAGCCATCAGTATCATACTTAATAATATTATAAAGATGAATACTTTGTTTGTTTGTTTGGTTGTAATGAATAGGCTCAAAAACTACTGAGCCGATTTTAAAAATTCTTTCACCATTCGAAAGCTACATTATCCATGAGTGACATAGGCTTTGTTTAATCCAAATAGGTATAGTAGAAGCCAAGTTACGCAGGCGAAGCTGCGTGAAACTGCTAGTGTTTGATTAAATCTTGCTACCACTGGACCGGGCTGATATCTCCGTTCTTCCATAATTTTAAGTAGGTACTTACGATTACAGTAATCCTATTTGGAGGGTAAGGTGTTTAAGAAATATAAGCTCTTATAAAAAAGAGCCTTGAAAATCTAGATTTTCGGAGCGTGAAGTATCCTTAACATCTTTGATATCTACATGCCATGTGTAATGTTTATCTATTTTATTTATTTTTATGGTATTGGAAGGCAAACAAGCAGACGGATTTCCTTATGGTAAGAAATTCACACTACCTAGAGGCATCAAAGGTGGAAATGGTTGCCAACCTTAGGCCGGGATGTTAGGCTTTGAGCAAAAGTAAGTTTACCGGCTACTACACCCTTCCAACCGGAACATGTCAACGGCAAGCGCTTATATTATGGCGGAAGGAATAGATAAGACGATGGCACTAATCCGGGAGAGTCATAAGGAAACTTGCCTACAAATTGTTTTTTCTTAAAATAATTAAAACATTTAGTTTTTAATAATGATGAATGATTAAAGGATATAGCACTTCGACTACGCAACCCTAAAAACCGTTACCACCAAGAATGCATCAAGCATGTCCTAACAAGGAAACAATCAAACTCGTTTGCAGCTACCGCACCAACGGTGCTTTATAGCCTTCAAAAATTCCAAATCAATTTCTAATAGTCCGAGATCCATCCAGCCAGACCTAAGCTATTTTAAAAAGTTGTAAGTTTTTCACGTGAACTAACAAGTAAAATATAAATTATGGTAAGTTAACAAAAATATTATAATATTATAATTATAAAAACAATTAATGTAAATTATGATTGGGGCTATGATAGGTACCATATGCAATTATGTATAAATAAAATAGCCACTAGAAACAATTAAGAAATAGTGTTATTTTCTTAAATTATTAAAGTAAAATATGTATTTGATACCTATTATTGTGTACTGGGATTTAGTATATTCTTTGGCACCTTCAAATGTTCACAAACAATTGTAATTAAATGTCATTGTTTCACAAGTGTTGAAGTTTGAAAACTGACATGGAAACATGTTATTTGGTTTTCAAAACATTTCCTCAAAAACATGATACTTCTAACAGTTCCTACCCTTTAAATTATTTTGTTCTATATATCTTTAGTGAGAGGCTTCCAGTAGCCTCTAAGCAATCGGTTTGCTATCCGAACATGCTGACATTGCAATGGTCCAAACTGCCAATCGCCCCATCATTTCTGTCTAAGTTTGAAACATGCGCTGAGAACTTAGTATAAAATAACTAAGGTCTGGCTATGGGACGAAATTATCGGATCTCGCACTTATAAAGTATGGTGCTATGCGGCATCTATCAAAACAAAGCTCGATTTATTCAACGCATTATAATGAAGGACACAAAGTGGCTCGCAAGCGTAACCTCAGTTTTAAAATAGTCTAGTGTTATAATAACTTATTTTTTTACGTTATTTTGTATTTAGCAAAATATATGACTTTTGCTTTTAGTAGTTTGTAGTTTACGGTAAAAAAACAAAGTATCTTCACGCCCATAACCCCGAAGAGGTAGGCAGAAGCACAACCAGGGCACCCACGACTAGCCGAAGATGTGATAGGTGGCAAGCCTATCGCCGACCGGGCACATATCCTATCCCGAGCAACATCTCTTTTTATTAGAAAATTGGAAAAATCCAATTTTCGTTTTGTTGCCCGACCCGGGATTCGAACCCGGGACCTCATGCATTCAAGTCCAACAACTGAACCGCTAGACCACAGAGGCGAGTTTACGGTACATAGGGATAAATTAATTAACATTCCAAAAATTTATTGTATTAATAAATTTTAATAATCATGTAACCAATATAAAAAAAAGTGTGTAAATAGTAAATAAATAATTAAAATTACTAATGTGATTAAAATTTATTAAAATATTTGCACAACACAAGTTGGTGGAATATATTGGAACGCTTAAATAATTTTGTAACATCTTTGTAACAATCATATTCCGCAAATAAATATTTTTTTCTTATTCATTGGACATACTCGTATATATGATAGCAATTATATTACTTACAATTTTGGTTAAGGTAGTAAACGCTTGTAGATCGCCTCCAACATTTTACAAGTGAGTACATAAAATAGTTTTTAAGTTGTTGCATAGGTTTATGTTATACAATGCATTTAATCGGGATCAATGTAATAATTATAATGTTAACAATTGATTATTTTAAAAAATCATTGTGTAATTATAAAACATGTTTTTAAGATGCCGTAAAAATTTAAAAAAAATATTTGAATTCAAATGAAAATAATATTAACATTTAGCTATTAACCACTAAAAATCTTTTAAATATTTTTAAATTGATGGAAAAAATACAGTTTTAAAAAGCTCCTGCGCCCAATAAAAACGCTAAAATGCTCTCAAATATAAACATTTTTAATTATTTATACGGGATACTCACGATCTTCTTTTATTTTATTTGTCGTATAAATTGTGTGTGTGTTGTGTTGTATAAATGTTAATAATACGCGACGATTTAAGTTTAAAATCTTATGGCCTCAAATATGCTTTACTACATTTTATGAGTACAATGTATGATTTAATTCCTTAATAAAAAACCACGTGCTATACTATCAGCCTAATTTCCATAACAAAAACAGTACACATCGGTTCGTTTTGAACGCATTTTTCTTCGAACCAAAGATTAAATATTGACTCTACTGGTGAGCAGCACAATGCCTGATGTTTGTCCCAACATTGCACTTCTGATCCTGAGTAAACTTCTAACATATTCAATTTGTTCCCAAAACTATAAATATATTTGCAATCCTATCTCGTAAATGTTAAGGACTAGATTACATTGAGTAGGTAAGATGGAGGAAGGTAATAAAAAGTATAAATCAGTAGCTTTTATTAGTCTGAAGCGCTTTTGCGGTAACTTTGTATGGGATAAGAAAGGCTTGTGTTGCCAGTTAGAGTTCGCAAGTTAAATTACATTCAAAGACAAGCTCTGTTAATTATATTGGAGTTCATAAGGACGACGGATTCTTATTTAAAACTAGCAGCCCCGTCCTAGCTTCGGATGTGTGGACATACTTCTATGTTTTCCCCGTGTTGGTCCGGGCTCCCTTTCAGAATAGACCAACTGCCTTTCTGCCAGGCAACTCGTAAAAGGCGAGTCCTATACTCACCTTTTACTGTTACTAGCACCGTGACATCTGACTAAGAGATAAAATAGTGATAGAATAGTAGTGATCTGAATAAGTAATAGAGTTTTACAGCGACTCACCCGGATTGGTAACACCGCTTTACCTATTCCTGTTGACATAACGTCAGTGCTTGCCGCGAGCGAGGCGAGCGTAGGCGTACCGTTACAAACACCGAGACATCTGACTAGGTGGTAGAGTTTGGAGGTTAAGGTAGCCGGTAAACTAACTTCTACTCGAGGTCATCCCAGCTTCAGGTTGGCAACGCACCATTATCACCTTTAGTATCTTAATGCGGCATGAATTTCTTAGCATAAAAAAGAATAATGAAACATATAAAACCTCTTCTTAAATCAATCTATCTATTTAATATCAGTTCTAAGTATTGTTCATGAATTGGACGGCTTGACGTAGGAAACCATAGATTTGATAATAATACTTGTATTATCATATCTATGTAAGAAACGCATAGCTAAATGTCGCACTTCACGAAGCGCTTTTTCACTACTTAGCCAAGTAAGCTTCTTGAATACGGCTATTAGTCTTACCGAAAATGAAAAGATATGTATGAATGTAAGGAATGATAGGATCTATTTTTACGTAATTTATACCTAAGAAGTTTTAAGAACGAAAAATAAAAATGAGCCTTCTTGTTTGCTGTAATAAATAACTGTCAAGTTTTTGCATTTGCAAGAAAATTTGAAGTGTTTTGGGGAGAATGTTATTTTTTATGCAATAACAGTTAACAGTTGGAGTTAGATTTTATTGCATCAAAACAAAGGGTTACTGTAAACAAAGCAAAGGGTTACTGTTAACAAATAAAGCAATACAGCCATCTATATTCCTGTTTAGAGAAACCCGTTAAATATTTTGCGAAATGACTCATGGAGCCTTTGAAATGACTATTTGTTATGCCAATATTATTGTTCACTTAAGTTTATTTCGACGCGAAATTTTTGATTTTTCAGACTCTTTTTTGTATTACAAACTTTTTATTTTCTTCATGTGTTTCATTTATTCCCTTGATTGTTGATTTACGTTTTTGTTTTTTTGGCCATTATTAGATGTTGTTTGCGGTGCTTAATTTGGTTAACATAAAGTTTTATAGGAAAAATAATACATTATTATAAATACCTCTGGATAAAGACTCATAAATAATAATAAGAATAAAAAATGTTCGCCCCCCACAAATTATTAAAAAACTTAAACTTTAGTAGGTACCAACTCAGAACTGTGTATCTTTAAGACATAACAACCCGCGTTAACGGTAAAGAAAGGAATTAAAAATTTTGCAACAGGACTTGAATCCTCAGTAGCTCAAATGGTTAGACTTTAGAGCATTCGTCGGATTGAGACAAAAGGTTCAAATCACGTCTAGGGTGAATTTTTTTCTTTCTTTTAAATTTGGAGAATTTTAGCCGAACCACAGGCAAGTGCTTAAATAAAAATACTTTGAATCATTTGTTTAAGTCCAGGGAAGCTTTAAAATATAAGAAAAAGAGAAATACTGCGGGGCAACTAGGAAAAGCATTTTAATTTTTCCTACACAATCCTAACGGGTGAAACAAAGTTCGCCGAGACAGCTAGTGCAAAATTAAACAGTCCAAAGTAAACAGTTATTGACCCCAGTATTTAATTCTGTAAAAATATTTCTTATTAATGAGATCATTCTTACCAAATCCTGTGCCGATATCTCGCATTACAAACTAATTTGGTGATGATTATAAAGTTTATATCCACGTTTTATTACCTTTTATGACTATTTAGTGTTCAGTTTATTACTGTAGGTACTAAATTAAGATTAATTCATAATTTATAAACTCTTGTGAACATTTTGTGATTTTATATTTTGATTAGGTTGTTTTATGTGCTAAATATTATAAAGATTTAACTGATTTTAGAACAGGACCTTCAAGTTTTAACGTACCAAGGTTACCAAAAAACACTTTCTGAAGTACTTATTTAAATATCTTTTATGTACAGAATTTACTCCTCTGTACTTTCATTCTACATAAGTATATACATTAAGGTTCACATCATGACTTTAATGATGTCACCTATTTGTAACATGTCATATTTATAATATTTATTTTCCCGTGTCAGTTCAGGTTTTCTGTGTAGAATAGGTAGAGGGTCTGCCTGCCAGACAGCTTGCATGAGACGAGCATTAGCAGAAAGTGCTGTGCAGCAACTTGCTTGGGTAGGGATCCACCGCTTTACCATTCCTGCTCCTATAATGACATTGTCATTTTCCGGTCCGAAGGATAGCCGTTTGATGGTCACATTAGGCCTAACAACCCGGCCACAGAACAGCAACGCACGTTTAACGTCTATGGTGTCTATAGGCTACGTGTGTCTCTTGATATCAATAGAGCAGTGTCCTTGTTCGCTGTATTATCCCAAAAAATTGGTAGACATTATTATAATCAAAAATCTTCATAATCAATCCTAAATAACTTTTCATCGATCGAAAAATCATTTAATGGTGCTCACAAAAGGACTTTAGTATCTACTACTTAAGTAAACTTATTTACACATTTTTTTTCATTTCTAGTAATACTTTACTTCCAGAAAAGAGCGTACTCATTCCTTAAATACTCCTGGTGTCGCGGAAGTCCGTGGGCGGAGGTGATCACTTTCCATCAGGTGACCCACTTGCTCGTTTGCCTCCTCTTGTTTAAAAAAAAGAGCATCTGACGTCTATTGCAGATTACATGACGCCAATGCCCTCCTGCAGAAAAATTAAAACAATTTAAAGTGACATACCTACCTGTTTTAATTTTAACTAAATTAAAAAATATACTTACTGAGGCGATAAGAATCAAAACCGGCAATCTGTATATTATGGCTGCCATATTTAATGTATTAGAATGTGTGTGCATGTGTAAGATAAACACACTCTCCTTGTGTGTGAACTTTTAAGTTTAAAACCTTAACAGTATGCTCAAACCATAATTTCACTATACTTGTTCACCAAATTATTAAATATCTTGATTAAACCATCATACTATCTTAATTACAGATTCACGAGATTTAGAAACATTATTGAAGTTATACTTCTTTTGGCGCGTTAGGAAAAACTGATGAGGGTAAATTTTACGATGCGCGGGCACACCGTCACGAAAAACCGACATAATGAAGTTAGCTATAGATAACATTTTAGTTTTTATTAAATATTAAATAAACTTTATTTAACTAAATAATGCATTATAATAAAACTTTTAATGTATTAAATACTTTTTTTCCATGGTTAGTATCATTTAGTCTACAAATGTAAAATAAGGCAAAGATAAAATTTTTAAAAAGATTTTTATCTTATTACGCCGAAGAAGTATAACTTCTAACGCGTGTACATAAGTACACACACATTTTTTATACAAAAAAGATTGGAGAAATCTTACAATCTAGAAAATGACAAGAGCATCTCATTTTCGAAATCTACAAAACTAGACACAACTAGACCGAGATTTTTTAAAGCTGAGGCTTAAATATTTAAAGTGCCACATAAAATCTCAACTAAATCTCGAGCCCATAACACCAACTCGTGACGATGGTCCAAAACTAAAATTTAAACAAACAATAATTTACATTCAAATTATGAAACACATTAATTTTGATTACAGACCCCGCGTGACATCTCGCTTTGTTTTATACCAATAAATCCCTCCGTTTATATAACATTATCTAAATGTCGTAAATATCGGCCATTAGCGAGGGCTCTTCAAAATTCCAGGCGGTGTTTTTGACCGAGAGCGTCAACTCCATCCACCAAGAAAAATATTGAGACAATCTACCCAAGAGCCCTCCACTACGACATAATGGCTTTTCATTGAATTCCTCTTAGTTTCTTTTGTTTATCCCATAATGTTTCGATCGGAGAGAGGGCAGCCGTGATTACTCTAATAACAAATGACTGCTACAAAGGATGGGAACACTAAAATTATATATGAGGCTCTTACAATCTGACAGTGATGTGGAATATAAATGTTAGATTATTTACCATAAATTGAGGGTAAAATATTCCAAGTTGACATTTAACGTAAGGGAAGAGGGGGGAAATAAAAATTGACGTGCAAAGGGTTAAGTAATAATTATTAGGAAAGTGTACCAAAGTAATAATTTTCACAGTATTCTGTATTTTTTGAAATTTACAAATCATGATACTCTATCATCATTATATAGCAACTTTCAATTATTGCTGTAATTATACATTTATCTCTGGACAAATGCAAAGACTCGTTTAACCCTAATACAAGCAATTCACATATTTTACGAAATAGACAAATACATTTACGTATATTGCATTTACTACATGCTAACTTCTGTTTACATCGACCTTTTTACGTTAGGCAAATTGAGATTAACAAAACATGTATTTATTAACATAATAGCACGGTCTGGTTTTATTTTTATGATATTGGAAGGTAAATAAGCAGACGGATATCCTGAAGGTAAGTAATTCACATTGCTTAGACACCAAAGGTGATAGTGGTGCGTTGCCAACCTAAAGATGTTAGGCTTTGAGCAAAAGTTAGTTTACCGGCTACCTTAACCTCCAAACTCTACCACCTAGTCAGATGTCTCGGTGTTTGTAATGGTAAGCCTATGCTCGCCTCACTCGCGGCAAGCACTGACGTTATATCAACAGGAATAGGTAAAGCGGTGCTACCAATCCGGGTGAGTCGCTGTAAAACTCTACCACTTTTCACATTCAGAACACTACTATTCTATTACTATTTTATCACTTAGTCAGATGTCACGGTGCTAGTGACAGTACGAGCTGTCTAGCAGGAAGGCAGTTGATCTATTTTGCAAAGTAGCCCGGACCAACACGGGTTTTTGTACTCGTAAACAAAATTCAATGATTCCATGAAACTTTTTTATATCTTATCTTTAATCATAAATCTGTGTAAAAAAATAAACTTAATGCAAGCTTAAAATTTGAAACTTATTGGTCTTGGGAACCTGGTGCCATACTGAGCCTCTTTCTCATGCACCTCACGTAGCTAACAACTCTCGGTTCGTCTAGTGTGTGTCAAGTTTTATTATGCATTTCTACTCAAGTGCATTTGGATAGAAAACAAAGCACGTGATGAGTGCCGAACGCCGAATCGTACGCCGAGGCACGTCTATTCTGGACATTTAACTGGTTAACCGTTGAATGGGACGTTTAACATTCTCTATAACTTTTAAATAACCCTTCAAAGAATATTTTTTGTATTCGTTGAAGACATTTAAAATACGTGCATAATCATAAACTTAGAAATCGTGCTTTTTATTCTATATTGTTTTGAGGTTTGGGCCATTAAATGGCCTTTATTTCTAAAGAGGGCATTGTTAACCCTCAATTAGATATGTCATTGTAATGTTACAATGTGTAATAAGGAAATAATATTAAATTAAATATAATTTGATTCAATATTTTTAATTGTTATTGTTTTTTAGTTATTATAAAAGTATACAAAAAGTATCTTCACGCCCATATCCCCGAAGAGGTAGGCAGAGGCACAACCAGGGCACCCACGACTAGCCGAAGATACTAAGTCCCATAATGTGATAGGTGGCAAGCCTATCGACAACCGGGCACGTTTCCAATCCCGACCAACATTTTTTTTTATTAGAAAATTGGAAAAATCCAATTTTCTTTTTGTTGGCCGACCCGGGATTCGAACCCGAGACCTCATGCAGTCCCGGACCGCTCGACCATAGAGGCGATTTAGTTATTATGTGTGTAAAATAGGTTCAATGTGTATATTAAAACTGTTTTGGCGCTAGTATGCACATTATATTATATGTGTTTTACCTACCAACGTAACATGTTTATAGCATTTGTGTATATATTGTGTTTGTGTATATTATTGTTTTTGTTTTTAAATTATATCTTTGTGTAAAATAGAT
>NJDD01002121.1:260073-293028 GCA_002245505.1 Calephelis nemesis
TATGAATATTTGGAAGTTTTACCAAGTGCCGACGATGGAAAATATCAAATATGTTTGTGTATATTATTGTTTTTGTTTTTAAATTATATCTTTGTGTAAAATAGATTTAATGTGAGCATTTAATCATTTCATTGTTAGTATGTGTATTTAATTATGTAGTTTCATATTTTATGTGTCTTACCTACCAAAGTAGCAAGTCTAAGGCCTTTGTGTATATATCTGTTAATGTTATACATAAGTGTAATTATTTACCTACTGTATTCTTAAAAAGTAACGGTTTTAACAAATAATTTTATCCAACAAGACAAATTAATAATAAAGCTAATAACAGGTATTTTTATAATGTTTATTTTCATTGAAACAATAAAAATTTATTTTACAAAATAAAATCCGAAATTAGACAGTGATCTGAAAATATTTTTAAATTTATCCATTTCTGTGCATTTTTGTTAATGTAAAAACAAAATAAATAATAAATTAATAAAAAATGAATAATAAAAATCTAAACGTTTTATAATTTTTATTATTTTATCTTATATTGCAATTGTTGCACATCGAAGTGCATTCGTTCATTCATTTGATAGTTTGAAGAAGCAGAATACAAAGCGATTGTGGATGGAGGTAGGTATTCAGAGCGACCTAGGTTTACATTCCAACATCAAATCGCTCGGGTACCTACCTATTATCCTAGGGTAGCTGGCAGTGTGAGTGTATAAAAAGGGTAATAAATGTGGAGGAAGCCAGAAAGGTCTGCAATACCCTCTGCTTGCTCCGTAAGCGTTTTGGCGTGAAGATATGTATGTATGTGTTCATTATTCATCTATGCAAATCTTTAAAATCAGCAGATTAATCAAAAGTCTTTTAATGCAGGCAACTCTCCTAATGGAACTTATATTTATAGATGTATAACCAGGATCTTAGCACAGGACACACTCCCTAACACCTCGGCCACAGGACAGCGATGCACCTGCAACATCTATGGTGTTTATGCCACGGCCACTGTCTCCTCTTACTATCAGAAAAATCCTGTGTTTTTTCGCTGCCTTATCACATAAAAAACACAAGATCGACATCTTTTAAGTAAGTTAAATTTTGTTTGTTGTTTTATTCCGGATTGGTACCACCGCCTTACCTATTCCTGCCGCCATTATGTCAGCGCTTACCTTTGAACTATTGTAACAAACATCCTCATCTACGGTTGGCATCGCACCATTACCGCCTTTGGTGTCTATAGGTGGTATGAATTTCTTACCATCATGAAGTCCGTCTATTTGCTTGCCTTCCATTATCTTTAAAAAAAGAATATCCACGTATTGGTTTGTTATATCAATGTGTTACCGGTTCTGAGACCAAGAATTCCCTGGCTATTGAGAAACCGTGAAACATTAGGTATTGTAACGGAAACAAAAGCCACTTCTTATTTGAATAACATAGGCGACATAGTTGAAAACGATATGTATGCAACGCAGCAGATACCGGTTGATATGGCTGTTACGTCCTTTGTGGTCAGGATAAAACTTGTCACAGGGAAGAGATTTGTCTCCTTGATACGCTAAAATGTGAAAAGGTTCTAAAGAAACGCCGGCCTCTTTGATATTGGAACCTGTTTATCTTAAAAACATAATTTAGTGTGAAGTTAAAATTATGCATTCAGAATACCTCCTTGTTATAAGAGCCACAGTGCAGCATTTTAGTAGTTGACACTAAAATGTTTTTATTATGATTAACACTTTATTGTACACAACTGATATTACAAACTATACTTAAATGTAAAAAAAAACAAGGTAGGAAAAATAGGCTTTACAACAAGGTGTTTATAAATATCTTACTGTAATTACTGTAGTAAGTAGTAAGTAGTAGTATATACATATTCTATTGACGTCAAGTAGATGAATAGCAGCAGTATTAGTAGTACTTAATAACAATAATAGGTAATACCAGATTTTTTTTTCAATAAATTGTTTGCTCATATTAACGAAACAGCTTTACATCTTCTATATTATTTTTATGTGTTATTATTACATCATTATTGTATTTACACATAACTCCTAAACGATTGGATCGATTTGGTTAAAATTGATATTTCTGTTTGAAAACGAAACGAGTGAAAAAAGTGGCTTTATGAACCGGAAACTGCGTTGTCATTTTTAAAGACTTATCAATAGAAACTCCGTATTGAAATTTATGATGTACGCTTTTTTATTTTTATTTTAATATATTCCGAGCACCCCCGCAATCTTTTTTCAATTTTCTATCACAATTTTTCCCGATGGTCCTTTGCATGCAGAATCTACCGTCTGCCTTCCTGCCAGGCAGCTCGTAAAAGGCGAGCATAGGCTTACAATCACTAACACAGTGACATGTGACTAGGTGGTAGAGTTTCGCAGCGACTCACCCGGATTGGGTGGTACCAATCTTACCTAAACCTTTCCTATTATTATTAGGCCTTACATTTCGGTCTCAGGTTGGCAACGCACCATTACCACCTTTGGTGCTTAACGCGGCGTGAATTTCTTACCATTAGGAAATCCGTCTGATTGTTTGCCTTCCAATGTTATAAAAAAAACAATTGTGAAGCGGTTCACAGATACATCCATCCAAGTTTCAACTGTGTAGTTTGGGAACAAAGTAGCTGTGACACACAGAGGGACATGTCGAATCCATTTGGCTATACAATAGGTACCATTCAGCTACAGAACCCTATTAATTCCATCCATGAATCCATCAGAATTCATGTCACCTATAATGTGTCACAGTGATTTAAAGCCCTATTTGTCCAAAAATTAAAATAAAGTATAATTTAGTGAGGGCTACTTCATTAATAACTTAGAGTGAAAAGACACACTAGGCTCTTTTATCGCACTTGGAAATAAGTGTCACGGATAATATTTTTGTAGTTTGTATTTTTAAGATTTTTAAGATTTTGTAGACTTAAGCTAATTTTAAATTATCGGTATCTTCTTTAAGGAGGGGTTCTGGAAAAGCTATAAAAGAATAATAACAAGAATACTAAGCGTAACTAACTAATTAATAATTTCATAAATAATTAGTAAATAAGTAAAAAAAAAATTAACAACTGTATCTTAAGTTAAAACAAATTTCTTAGCTCTACTATCTTTTCTAGAAATGAAAAGGATTTGTAATTATTTATTTATTTATCTTCTTTAAAAGACAGTATAAAAAACGTTTATTAAAAACGTCACAAGTTGACAAGTCTGGACTAATGTGACATATATAAAATGTTCCATCTGTATTCTCTTTGTTTCATTGCAGAAAGATAGTATACCCCTTAAATAACTTTAGTTCGAGCTCAGCGGACGGACGGAAATCCAATTACTATCAAAACAAAAATGAACAAATGTAGCAGTCAAATATCATATCTTATTCTATAAGTTGATCATAAATACGAGTATATGAGTATATACATTGCAAAAATCCATGGTTATTAATGGTTTTTCTCCGTGTTGGTCTGGGCTCCTTTGCAGAATAGACCATCTGCCTTCCTTGTGAGGCAGCTCGTAAAAGGCGAGCAAAGGCTTACCGTCACTAACACCGTGACATCTGACTAGGTGGTAGAGTTTTGCAGCGACTTACCCGGATTGGTACTCGTACCACCGCCTTACAAACACCAAAGGTGGTACTTTGGTGTCTCTAGGCGACGGGAATTTCTTACCATCAGGAAATCCGTCTGCTTGTTTGCCTTCCAATGTCATAAAAAATATAATAATGTAATATGGATATCGTTTTTGAAGGTTTTTTTTATTGATTTAATTTATAATAATTATAGAATTAGAAATTGTAATTTAAGCGTTAGTTAACGACAATGATATATAAAAATACTTATTTTCAGACACAAATTAATTTATACAATTTATTTAGAAACACCTGTACTTTTACAATATATTTTATTATTTTTATTTTTATGGTTTAGGCAACTGGTTTCGCAAAAAATACAAGCAAAAAAAATAAAAATAGTAAAATATATTATGGAAAGTACAAGTGTTCCTAAATAAATTGTATCAAGAATGGAGTTCCACCAAGCACTGACGATGAGAATTATAGAAACAAATTAATTAATAACATATTATTTATAAACACCCAGAAATATGAACTTTCTTTCCTCATAAAAACTGTTTCTAACGGAAATCAAATCCAAATATTGTGAATCCCACCAACGAGGCGAAAAATTAGGATTGTGTGTCCTAACACTTAATTAAACCGGTCTAAATATTTACCTGTTTGAAAAACAGCCAAGCCGGGCTATTAGCATTTAATATCGCTAAATTCTCTGAGATTAGTAATTTCATCGTATATCTATTGATGGCTGTTACGTCCAATATTACAGTTTCATATTTTGACAAGATTAGACAGAATTTATAACTTGTTAATAATTTCTTACAAGTTTCTGTGGTCTAGTGGTTCAGTTGTTGGATTTGACTGCATGAGGTCCCGGGTTTGAATCCCGGGTTGGGCAACAAAAAGAAAATTGGGTTTTATCCAATTTTCTATTAAAAAACGTTGCTCGGGATTGGATATGTTCCCGGTTGGCGATAGGCTTGCCACCTATCACATTGTGACACTTAGTATCTTCAGCTAGTTGTGGGTGCCTTGGTTGTACCTCTACCTACTTCTCGGAGATATGGGCGTGAAGATACGTACTTTTACTTTAAGTTTAAGTTACTAAGTGAGTGAACAGATTTGTGTTACCCTGCTGTTAAGATGTCTAAATTTCTTGCAAACACACGACGAAATCAATCAAAAATCTTGATCCATTTTAAATGTAATTAACATAATGAAATAAAAGTATTAAAATTGAATAACTATTCACACTGTTTCATCACAGATTCTAAATTTTAGGGTTGGCTGAAAGAAATCTGTAGACCTAGAGATAAGCCCACCTTTTGTGCACTGTCCATATTTTAAGTCATAAATTGTCTACAATAAAGAAATAAATAAATAAAACTATTTAAATAGGAGCAGTAAAATGTTCTAAGATAACAACACATATAGAGCTGAACATAGTGACGCATAGGTTTGCAAAATTATTTTTAAGTGTTAATTTTTATGTCAAATGTCCGGAAGACTCTCTTGATTATAAGAGTGCATAATGGCCTTTTATATAAGTGGTCGTTATTGTTTAAACAATCGAAAATCAAAAATTCTGCAGGGCATGATAATTTACAGAAAATATTTTTTATTTATATTTTTTAGACTTTTTTAAATCAAAAAAGTGCTTACATTCATTACCGTATCTTGTGCCCATGATTTTTTTAATAGTTTTTAAAAATTAAAAATCATTGAAAGCCGTATTTTTCTTAAATTGAATAGTGCAAATATTTAAACTATAACATTTTATCAATTATTATGTTTTCTTAACTTAATAACAATATGCTCTTAAAGCGCATGTAATCCACGTATTGAAAATTAGAAAAGAAAACTTTTCTTAACTTTTTGTTGCACTAATAAAAATATGGTCCAAGAGAAAACCTCCCGTTTTTAAAGCAGTTTAAAAAAAATAACGTAACATTAATTGTTTTCTATTGATATGTAAAAAATATGATAACATTTAAAACTTATCATTAAATTGCTTTCAGTTTGCACTATAGACGGAGAATGGACATTTTCCTGAATCAATAAATGGTGACCACTTATTGCTAACAACAAACTTAAGATGCAGTGGTCCCGCTTGTCTGATCTCACTGTAATGGTATAAAAATAAAACAGGAATATATATTTTCGAACCATGCTAAATAAAATTATCAGATCCATCTAAAACCCTGGTCAAGACGTACTTTCACTATCCAGGACATAAACTGCAATAAAAAACCTGTAAAACTGAGAATTTGAATGGAACAGTAGGTGGTGTGGGTAGATTCACCAACCTTTGAGCGTTTTAAAGGACATCCTACTTAAGGTATTAAATTAATATTGTTAGTATAAACCTAAGGTTTTAAGTCAAACCTCATTTCAGTAATTATTCTTCAAGTTAATGCACAAATAGTGCCTTGAATTGATCTTCAAGCTGGCTATACTTCCAACAGACATACGAATTCTTGAAGCGTATTTTAAGAAAAAAAACTTTACATATTTCATTTGCAGGGTCAACTACACATAGCAAATCATAGTTTTTGACATAAAACGTCATCATTTATTTCTGTTCTACTTCTCGACTAGAATATATTTTCGGAGTGCTATGAGGTCGCCAATAACTTCGTTGATAAACTTGTATCTAGGATATATCATCAGACGGTTACTAGGTAGTAGGTACTTCTAGGTAGGTAGGTCTCTAGATAATTCTGGATGAGAAGACTATCAAATACAATATTTTCAGAGCCTCGTAGCCGAGCCAGCGAAGTCGTTCTGCCTTAAGGGTCCATGTATGCTGAAATACGTCAGCAATATAATGTTTTTTTTTTCATACAAAGCATAAAAATACACCAGATTAACATGAATATGCTTTACTAGACTAGTGTTTCTAAAACACGATTTATTTCACTTTGCTCGATAGAAAAAAATCAAAAAGTTAACCCTTTTTTGAAAGCAAAACCCAACTGTCTACTTCAATTATGAGAATATCGACACCAGATTTAACATAAACATAGATAAGTACTATACCTAAAAGGTAAGTGTTTCAGTTTTTGTACTTTTTTTCAAAGTACTTTTATAGTGTCAAAGATAGTGATTTGTCGCTTAAGACATTTACTTTGCAGCGCAATATTTCATAGTAATCATGGAACGGGGGAGTGCGGTGATTGGCTCTTCTGGCTGACTAAGTATGGGGCCTTAATTATATCAATAAAGACAAGCTACAGTATACTTTATTTCAAAATTTGTTTTATCCGGATGTTTAGTCAATCCTGATTAAAAAAAGGAGACATTTTCCTTTAGATAGTAGTTACAGACAATTTATCTTAGAGTTTTAGCTTCATTGAGCAAGTAACCCCAAAAGACACTTAATGATGAAGTAGAAAACGAAAAAAATTCAAAAATATTTCTCTATTTATTTATTTACGCCCATAATGAATTGATTCACAATATGATTTAAAACTGAACTAGTGGTCGCCCATTGGTCGAAATTCGACCACAATAAATTTTAACATCTTGTTGATAAGAACGCCATCTTCATTTCTCAAGATCAGCTACTTTGTTTCCAAACTTTTTGGTGCGCCATCTGCGATATTTTATCGTTATCATCAATATATTTATTTGTGTGTGTCAAATGCATGGTAGTGTGGGTAATGTTTTACTTATTTATTTAATGTACTTTATAAGCATTATTATTGAAAAATATTAGCGTTCTGCACTTCTGCTATACTTAAACTATGAATGTGCCAAATTTTATGCTCCTGCATCTGCGTAATTTTCGTAAAAAGGGGTCCAAAGTATTGGCATCACGTATTAATAATATACAAGTTAACTACACAAAGTAAAAAAATTTAGAAGTATTTTTTTGCTAACACATGTAACACATAACACATAAAAATATTAAAAGCTACAGCTAGTATTGGATAAAACTTATGTCCCGCAAAACACGGGAAGTGTGGAAACCCTCGTAGGTACGATATCAAGCAATCGCTCGCAACGATCCGACGCGATAATCGCGGACGCAGGACGTCTTGACATTTCTTTTCTGGCCATAAATAAGCTGGACATCACTGCCCTCATGACATCGCTATTATAGTGTTCGCGTAATTACAGTGCGGTCGAGAACAATCCCCTTTGAAATGCTAATACATGCGAACTGCTTAAATTATCATTGTTTTTGAAGAAAAAGGATTGTTAGAACATTATCCCATTCATCCGTGATGTGTATGAAACTTCCTTTGAATGTTTTTTGTTTAAACTCTAGGTCAATGGTCTTCATCTGCACCTGGTAGATCACCTTGCATGAATAACTAAAAGTTTTTGCTCGGCCCAAGAATTTTTAGACTTTAATAAAACTACAATTATCTCGCTTTTTATTTATTAACTATTTGTCATACACACGTAATATTATATTGAAAAAAAATGCAAATGTCGAAAGCTTAACTCCTATTCTAATATAATGTCGTCTAAGTGTTTTTAAAAAGTCAAAGAAACCTAACTTGGTGAAAAGTAAAAATAATAAGTATTTTTAAGTAGGTACAAAAGCACTGAAAAAATGCTAGAAATATCTAATTAACATAAAAATACAAGCTACGAACATAACTCCTCCTTTTTTTAAAGTTGGTGATGAATAAGTTAAAACGACCAAATGGTACAATACAAAAGGCATGTCAATCTAAGTTGAGAGATACTTGACTAACGTGAGTTGTCAAAAAAATATGAATAAAAGTTTTACTACGGTACTCTTTTATATTCCGTATATTTCTGCAACTCCCTACATAATAATAGGCCATCGAGTTTTTACATATATATTTATTTTATATATTATATCATTACCAATAGGCTCTTATTAAATTACCTACTTATTTTCTTAAAACACATGAAAAAACTCGAAACCATCCTTATTTAATTAATTATCTTTTCATCAATCATTAAGCCAAAATTTTTAATACAAAATTGTGTCTTTATAATTGGATAAATGTTTATTGACGTCTCTGAGTGGGGTAGTTAACAAAATTGCTTCGAACAAAATTTAAAAACAGTAAAAAAAACTTAATAACAGCAAAAAAACTTAATAACGGTAAAAAAATGCTAGACTCGCTTTGCATAATTTTGTGCTTATCTCAAGGTTATGGAAGTGACAGTTGGATTAGTCAAAAAAAGCATGAAAGTAGGATAAATGCGGTCAAAATGAGAACGCAATGGAAAAGCTGTGGTGTTACCCTCGCTGACCGCATACGTAACAGTGAGATCCGAGAAAAAGTGGGATTGAAAGAAAGTGTTGATGTTATATCGAGAAAGAGTGAAATATTGACAAAGCAGATATACAATGCGAATGTGGACGGATGTAGGTACACGGGGAAACCAAGGATGGCACAATAAGATTGCTCGGATATTATCCGAGTATGGTCAAAAGTCTCCGAAATCGGCGTGTTTATTGCAGGCAGCCAGACAGATTTGTCAGGATCGTGAGGTTTGACACTCTATAGTCTATGGTAAAGGACTTGTCGTGAAGATATGTATGTAGATATATATATACATATGTAAAAAAACTTATTACTTAGTAGGTGATAGAGTAGGATAACCATTATTTCGATGGATAACTGTCTTGCCAAAATCTGACACCTTTATTTATTTCAGTACATTGCAAAACTATCCTATCCTATGCGAAAGTTTGTATGTTTGTTACTCGTTCACGCAAAAACTGCTAAACTGATTTTAATGAAATTTAACACACATAGAGGGTAACTTGGATTAACACATAGAATAGTTTTTATCCCGAAATGTTCCTGTGGAGCCATTAACCACGCGGGCAAACCCGAGGACAACAGATAATATAACATAAAACATTTATATATTGATAATTTTATCACTTTTACTGATTACACAATCTTTTTAAGATAAAACCTGAATCATGTATTCATTAAGTCAATGTTTATTGGCTATACAATAACAATTTGTCTAAAAAAGATAAAACTCACGTTCTGCTATCGATACCCGAATTTTATGCTTAGTCCTTAATTTGTTTTGTGATAAGTTAAGGTGTCATATTTACATAATGCAGCTTTAAAATTAAGTTGCTTAAATAAGATTTATTTATTTTCTTGTCTTTTTCATAATTTTAGTCAGGGGCGCAATTTTCAAAAGTTAAACTTTTATTATTACATCGTCTTAAAGTTTTTGGTCTGTGTGTCGCATGTCGCGTGACAGTGACGTCACAACAGCTGAAGCCAATATGGCGGCGTCTATAGTTTGTAGTTATAGATCAAGTTTCACTTTTACCGTGATTTCATATAACCACACAATCCTTTTTATATTGGAAGGCAAACTAGAAGACAGGTTTCCTAACGGTGATTCGCGTTGTCTTGAGACACCAAAAGCGATTATGGTGCTTTGCCAACCTGAAGCCGGATGTTAGGCCTCAAGCAAAAGTAATTCTTCCGGCTTCCTTTTTCTCCGATCCGGAACTTGTCAACGGTTAGCACTGACGTTATGGCAGTAGATGTAGGTAAGCCGACCAACCGATTAGCTGCGATACTCTACCATCTAGTCAGATGTCAAGGTGCTAGTGGTGGTAAGCCGTTGCTAGCCCTTTACGAACTGTCTGGTAACCATGGCCATAATGACGACCTCATCGCCTGGTCTATTCTTCAAAGGAGCCCAGACTAACTCGGGAAAATTTTATAAATGAAAAAATGGTACAACTTGTTTGATGGGACGATTATGATGAGCACAACCGCTATGGAATTATTTCTACCACTTTATTTTGGAGTGGTCTTAAGATACGGAAAACGGTAATTACTGCTCAGCTAACTTGAGATTGGAGTGTTGCCAACAAGGTGGATTAAGTGATGGTCTTGAATAAGTTTAACGGTCTACATTAAAAAAGAAGTATCTTCACGCCCATATCCCCGAAGAGGTAGGCAGAGGCACATCCAGGGCACCCACGACTAGCCGAAGACACTAAGCCCCACAATGTGATAGGTGGCAAGCCTATTGTCAACCAATACCAATATTCAAATAAACATAACGTTGCCCAGGATTGGATATGTGCCCAGTTGGCGATAAGCTTGCCACCTATCACATTGCGGAACTTAGTGTCTTCGGCTAGTCGTGGTTGTGCCGCTTCCTACTCCTTCCGGGATATCGGCTGTGAAGATGTGTAATGTAGAAACGGTTATCTCTTTCCAGCAGGAGGTGCTCTTTCGCTGTCTTATTACATAAACTTGGTATGAGAATTGAATGTTAAGAATATTTCATACATAGTAAGGCAGTACAACACTTAGAGGCTTAGCTGGTAGTATGTAAACTAGTACAGTACTACAATTTAAATTATGCGCTTCGGCTTTAATTTTTTTACACTTCATACGTTTACTTTTAAATTGGCTGACCAAATCTAAATTTAAGCGAAATGATTAATTATGTCTTATAACAACTCTATCTTTAAAATACATTCGGATTTACAAAGCTTGACGAATATAGCCGCAGCGCACATTTTAAAAAGTACTACTGTATCTACTTACTACATGGTATAGCCTAGTAATACATAGACTAGCAATATTCGCGGAGGTGAATAGATTACTGAACGTATGGAATACAAATAAATATTGCGTTGACACTTCACTATCAGTAACCTGCTCCGAGCTCTGAGCCGGCGATGATCTAATCTCGGTATCTGCGCTTATTTCATAGATAGCAGCGTAACTTACGCGAGGCACAGAGTACAAATAACAGTATCTAAAATGTAGTGTGCAGCAACTTTTCCGGGTAGGGCAACTCACAACAGGATACCCTTTGTTTTAACTATTCCTACCGCCTTAATAATAGCGTCACGTTCCAATTCAGACTGTAGGATAGCCTTGCACAATTGGCCAAACACCTCGGCCATAAGACATTGACGCATATTCTAAAACTGATATCGCTGAATAGTTACCCATTTAAAATTCAGAACTAAATGTTTCTAAAAAAGAGATTATTGTACCTTTATAGTATTTTGTCACTTTATCTTGAAGATAATGGTCGAGAAAAACTTCAACTTTCCTATTTTTTCCACGGTTTGATAAGAAGAATGAGTTCCGGTTGATATTATTCTATTTTGCGAAAGAAATTTGATTGAAGTATTGTATTGACTATAAAACTATTTCGATAATATGGTTATTCAGTGTTACTTTTAACAACATTATACACTATTATATTGGTTTTGTTATTTTTAATCTTTTTTTTAAATTTCGTGTGTAGTCGTGCAGTCGGATTTTTGTTTTTTATTGACAACATTTTTATTTTTACCTTTTTAATAAAACAATTTAAATGCCACAATATGAGACGGATATCAATTACTTTATCTTAAAGTCATCAAAGCTGGATTTATTAATTTCAATTAGATTACAACTTAAAAGAGGAAGTGGGTTAACGATATGTATCTTTTAACGGACACTATTTACTTTATTTTTCCAGCAATTAAAATAAAAACACTCATAAGGAAAACAAAAATTATAGATTAGTATGAGGCAACAATAGTGAGCATATTATGAAAAAGGTGGCTCATATTTGTACTAGTGCATCGATAAGAGTTGTCTTGTAAAAAAATAAACTTTTAAGAAAGTAGTAAGAATGTTGAAGTATGTATAAGTACCTATGAAAAAAAAACATATATTGCGTAACAATAAATGTGCATTTTTACTGCTCTTGTATTTTGTATATTTTTGCTTTTTGTGTGCAATAAATTATTAAATAAATAAATATACAGAAAACATTTGATCATTTCCATTTCACTTATTTATTTTATTCTTTATGGTACACAATTTATGACATAAAACATGTACAATGATAAACATAAATGCAAAAAAGGTCTTATCTCTAGGTCTACAGATTTCTTCTATCCAACCCTAAAAATTAGAATTTGTGATGAAATACAAAACTTAGTAACAGTTTATTTGTAACCAAGACAAAAATATTTTTATAAATGGATTAACTGCTGTATTTAGGCTATGCACAAGGCCAATTGTTGTGGTCGATTCGCAATGTATCTTGCTCCTTCAAGAAAACCGCGTGAAGCCATCTCTCCTTATCAGATAGAAATCCTGCATTCTTGATCACTGGAGACAGAACAGTAGAATATGTAAGCTGATATTTTGAAATACCCTTTATTTATTACTAGGTTTGACCACGGCTTTGTTCTTGTTCAAAAACAGTTGAAGACATACACGTATGTGTACTGGGGCTTAAATCAATCTGTATATTCGCGAAGATACTTACTTATTTACCTTTTCATCACCAATATCAGGAGAGCTAACAGTAGGTAGGTCTGGTTGTTTACTCATACATGTCCATCATCAGAACGTCAGTGGTTTTTTTTATATAATAGGAAGGCAAACAAGCAGATGGATTTCCTGATGGTAAGAAATTCACGCCGCCTAGAGACACCAAAGATAGTAATGATGCGTTGCCAACCCGAGGTCAGGATGTTAGGCCTCGAGCAAAAGTAAGTTTACCGGCTACCTTACCCTCCGAACCGGAACACGTCATGACGTTATGGCGGCAGGAATAGGTAAGGCGGTGGTATCAATCCGGGCGAATCGCTGCGAAACTCTACCACCTAGTCAGATGTCACGGTGTTAGTGATGATAAACCTATGCTCGCCTTTTACTAGCTGCCTGGCAAGAAAGGCAGATGGTCTATTCTGCAAAGGAGCCCGGACCAACACGGGGAGAAGCTTAGTTAGTTGGTTAGTTTTGATTAAGTCCAAGTCTATCCATAAACACCAAAAGTCTGAAATTGTGATCGAATCCTTTTATCAATCGACTAGCCGCTATTGTACCTTTATAGCTATTAGCCGAGTAATCGCGTAACAAACGTACAAAAAAAAACATAGTTGACAACCTCCTCTTTTTGAGGCGGTTAACAAACAAACAGATAGGAAATCCTTATTGACATAAATATAGTATAAAAAACATCGATATATCCACATATATTATCATCGACATTTGAAGCGAATATCGTAAGATACCGTTTCATATTTAAAGGTTACCGGAAGACAAGCGAGTACCTATGACGGAAGTGTACTTTAATTACATCTATAGATAGACATCTTATGAGATATGACTCAACAAACCTTTAAGTCACCCGACTACAAAAAAAGGCTAATCTTAAAGACAAGAGAGCCTACGCATAGGTCAATGAAACTGGCGAAGGGATGTGTGTGAATCGCAGAAGTGGATGAGTGGATGTGACAACGCCATTACACCTACAATAAACGCCTTCCTTTTCATGAATGCCGCAGTTGTCGCCTAATGTTTAGTATTGTAGGGTAGCCGGCAAATCTACTTAAGGGTCCATCTATGTAAGTAAAGCTTTTTATATAACTTAAGGGGCCATATACGCTAAAATACCTCAGCAGTATAATGTTTTTTTCATACAAAGCGATTGCTTTCATGATTCATGATTATGAATCTTGGTGACAAAAATACACAAGAATAAAATGAATATGCTTTACTAGACTAGTGTTTCCAAAACACGATTCATTTCACTTTGCTCGATAGAAAAAAATCAAAAAGTTAACCCATTTTTGAAAGCAAAACACAACTGTCTACTTCAATTATGAAAATATCGACACCAAATTTAACATAAACCAAGATAAGTACTATACCTAAAAGGTAAGTGTTTCAGTTTTTATACATCTTTTCAAATTACTTTTATAGTGTCAAAAATAGTGATTTGACTCTTAAGAAGTTTACTTTAGAGCGCAATATTTCATAGTAATCATGGAACCGGGGAATGCAGTGATTGGCTCTTCTAGCTGACTAAGTATGGGGCCTTAAGATTAGCAACGCACAGTTACCAAATCTAATACTTAATGGTGATGTTCATTACTGTAAATAGTGCCGGTGTGGGAATGTGACAACCGGGCACATATCTAATCTCGAGCAACATTTTTTTATTAGAAAATTGGAAATACCACATTTTCTTTTTTTTTTCCTTTGCCCGACCCGGGATTTGGACCCGGAACCACATGAAGTCATTTTACTTAGGTTGATAATACATATCTCTTACACATAGTACAGGTATAAGTAGAAATTATCCAGCGGTTACTCACAGGGGTTGTAAATAACTTTCTAAATTAATTTCCAGAAACATCGTAAAGTCCCGTTTGGTAGTTAAGAGACGTTGCAAATTTTATGACTCCATCACCGACCGTCCACCATTATGATGTAACAAAGGCAAGGCCGTAAGGGTTTGGAAAAGAGTTGCGAAATATGTTTAACAAAGGCCGCCTTTCTTCTTTTGTCAATAAGAATAAATGTGTAAAACGGGCAGCTCATTAAATTTCGCAAATAAAACATGTTTTTGTTTCCTATTACCAATTTTTAAAATAATGTTTCTTTGGTTTGTTTAGTTTAAAGAGATAAAAGAAAATAAATCACGGGGTAGGTATTTTGTGAGAATTTTAAAATATACAAAAGATTTATGGCATAGTTGCATCTGAAACAATAAAGGTTTTTAATTTTTTAATATAGGTATGTTAACATAATTGGCGTTAGTAAATTTTTATAACGTAGTTCTTTAGATGGTACAGGTTAGCATACCAAGAATACGCCCTTCAACATATGGAATTGTCGGTCTGTACCTATCTTGTAGGTATCTATCTAAAAACTGACAAGAACAAATATCTTAATACATATAAATTACGTGTCACAGTCACTCATAAACTACTTAACCGATTTCAATCAAATTTGCACACCGTGTGCAGTTTGAGCCAATCTGAAAGATAGGGTAGCTCACATCACACTTAATCGCGAACAAAGCTGCGGGTAACAGCTACTATAAATGTATAATCGTTAAGTTAAAAAAGAGATATCAGTCTTGTTTTCTAATTTTCTCTATGCAATTCATTTATCTTCAGACATTCAAATAGTTGTCAAATATTTTATTCGATTAAAAGTTTTCACTCTCATGAAGTAATTAGTCAAATACCTCGTGTTGGTCCGGGTCTTCTGTATAGAATAGACCATCTGCCGTCCTGTCTTGAATGAGGCGAGCAAAGGCAAAACTGGTCATTACCAACATAACCACTGGTGGTAGAGTACCGTGCAACGACTTGGGTAGGGATCTACCACCTTACCTATTCGTGGCGCCATTGTGACAGTGTCATGTTCCGGTCTGGAAGGCAGAGAAGACGATAGACTTGCAAAATTAGCCTCACACCCCGGCCAAAAGGCAGCGTCTCACCTACAACATCTAGGGTGTCTATGGGCTGCGGCTATCTCTAACCATCAGGGAAGCTGCGAGCTTATTCGCTGTTTTTTGTCATAAAAAACCTTCTCCCCAAAACAATATTTTTCTCAGAAAAGGAATTAAGATTTAAGATTTTGTATGTATTGTCAGAGAATATACAAGTTCATATATTTTTGTTATATATACAAGTGAATATAGTTATGTAAGCACGTTTAATGGTTTATTATTACTTTTTCTTATTTTTGTGAATATCATTTGTATTTTTGTTTTTCTCCTGGGTTTGATGTATATAACATATATGTTTAAATGCTGTATAGTTATAAAAATTTTTTCTTACTTAATTTATTGTGCACTGTAAGTCTACCATTTAAGTTATTTCCTGAGCTCCTTTTTGGGTGAGCTGGAAGAAATCTCTTTATCTGAGATAAGCTTACCTTTTGTACAAGCCTTTTCGTTTTAAAATTTATGTAAGTTTTTTTGTGTACAATATAATATGTCACCTCTGTGGTCTAGCGGTTCAGTTGTTGGACTTGACTGCTTGAGGTCCTGGGCTCGAATCCCGGGTCGGCCATCAAAAAGAAAATAGGGTTTTTCCAATTATCTAATCAAAAAAAATGTTGCTCGGGATAGCGATAGGCTTGCCACCTATCACATTGTGGGACGTAGTATCTTCGGCTAATCGTGGGTGACCTGGTTGTACCTCTGCCTACCTTTTATTTTTTTAAAATGATTCAATAAAAAATAAGATAACCATGACTCCTAATTACGTCCCATAGTGTGATAGGAAACACACCTATCGCCTCATTAATATTTTTATCAACGCCACAACAATTTGCGAGGAAGCGATAAGCTATTTTAATTACACTAAGTACCTACAAAATACGCATAAAAACTCTCTTTCAGAAATTTAAAATTAAAATTGTATAAACTATTTCACTCCCGCAGCTTCGCCCGCGACGTATGAATAGCCATATTCAATACCTATCTAAAATAAAAGATAGGAGTAGAGTTTTATTGCTAAGATATTTTAATAAGTAACTGTCTACCTACCTGTGACTTTGTCGGCGTAGAATTGGTATTCCCGATTTAGTTAAAAGATATTATTCTTTAACTTCAACGAACTTTTAAACAAACTTTCATCCCACATTATAGTCTTTTGGTTTATTAAAAAAATTAGGTACTCGTACCTTATTAAAATTGGCCGTAGCCCGTAAAAGATATCTAAATTAAATAAAATATCTAAATACACAACACATACACAATTTTTGGCCCCATATTAGGCCTCTGTCCTAGGGAAATGTTTAATATGTAGTAAACAAGGTGTTGCCCGCGGCTATGCTCTGTTTAGATATCAGGATAAAAAATAGCCTGTGTAATCCACCAGCCTCCTATTTGTCTTAACATACAGAAACTATTAAATAACATCAATCCGTGTTGACACGTAAGAAAGACAAACTAACCTTCGAAATTATAATTATTAATAGTGGTATGGATAAGCATATGACCTGAGAAAAGTGAACAAATTAAACACAATTTCCTGGTCACCTCTGTTACATGGGGTCTCGGGTTTGATTCCCGAGTCGGACAACTTAATAAGTGTTTATTTCTTTCTTTTAACTAAACAACGTTGACCCGAAATTTCTATACTTAGTGCCTGTTTGGCAATTGGTTTTCCACCTACCACATAGTGGTTAGTGAGACTGAGAGTGTGTGTATGTAAGTGCAGAAGAAAATCCGAATTATTTACACTGCTACGGATTTCGCAAAACACAAGTACAAATTTTAAAAAAACTCTTTGTCTCCAGAAAGGTTTCAGTTATTTTATGTGATATGATATCAAACAAATAGACGGATGAACGGACAGATGAATAAACGCCACCGTCATGTCGTTCAGCAATAATCCTTAAAACCAGGACATGACATTGGTAAGCTCTTACGATAGAGTGAGCCATTTTTTTAACTCAGGCAGAAAAAGAGGGGTGTTATAAGTTTAACGTGTCTGTTTGTGTCTGTGGTATCATGACTCCTATGAAAAAGGACCGATGTCAGTTTTTTAATTATAAAACTAACGTAATGGAGATTGTTCTTACTACCATTATAGATAGGCATTGTTGGGAGTTTTCTAACATTTTTAGTTTTATGTTTATAGAATATATTAAATGTACACAATCCTTTTACAATTTAATTTTATGTATACACTATAAGTAAGCAAAAAATACTATGAGATAATGGCAAGATATCGGCGTAGTTCAAACAACTTTTTAAAAGCATATTATAATAAATATCTAGTTTTATGACATGTTGTTTAAAATTATCAATCTCATTTAGAAATATTTAATTTGCTGATTTAATGTTACTTTTAGTTTATATTGCTGGCAATTTTTGTTTCCTTAATTGCTGTGTATTTTTTTATGATATTGGAAGGCAAACAAGCAGACGGATTTCCTGATGGTAAGAAATTCACGCCGCCTAAAGACGTTACCTAACTAACGCCGGGGTGTTAGGCCTCGAGCAAAAGTAAGTTTACCGGCTACCTTACCCTTCAAACCGGAACACGTCATGACTTTACGGCGGCAGGAATAGGTAAGGCGGTGGTACCAATCCGAGTGAGTCGCTGCGAAACTCTTCCACCTAGTCAGATGTCACGGTGTTAGTGACGGTAAGCCTATGCTCGCCATTTACGATCTGCCTGGCAGGAAGGTCTATTCTGCAAAGGAGCACAGACCAACACGGGGAAATGTCTATGTTAAAATTTTCAACTAATTTTTCATTTTTTTCCGCTCAGGCTATAAACTAGTATAGAATAGGAGCAAGAAATACTGGTTTTCTGGAAGAAGTACTGATCAAGAAGTACTGTTTCTGGTTACCTTGACAATGCATATAGGTAGCTGGTGGTAGTTGGAGCAGTCCCTAGGAGCTTATCTTCTTTCCTAGTGCTTCGATTTCCTTAAGCAGCCTCTTGTTCTCTTTGATACGCTCTAGGACTTGTTAAATTTTGTTCCTCTTGAAGGAGATCCTCAAAAGTGCCCCTTATTCAAAACTGCAATAAATAAGGAAAAGTTCAAAATCGTGGTCGTTGCTAAATAGAGGGTCTTCAAGAGTACGGTTAAAAGCCTGTCCTCTAAAAAAACATGATAGTGGCTACCACTGACGTTTTACTGGCAAGAAAAGGCAAAGTCATTGTATTTACTCTGAAAAATCAACACTAAGTTTTATCAGATATGTAGTAACTACATCGTGTAAATGGCTACAATACTCATCGATTTTGCAGCTTGTGAGAAAGTGTAAATGCTACATAAAAAAACGTGTAATAATGGAGTTTTACCGAGTGCAAACCGTGAAAAATTACAAATGCATTAAATTATTAATTGTTTTTTATACGGGGATCAACTTAAAGCAACATTATATTACAGAGTTGATTAGAAGATTAATAATTGTGTCTTATTATCTATATGCGAAAATAATTGTAAACAAAAGCTCATGTTATAGTTTTCTTTTGTTAGGACAATTACAGCGACAATACCGTCCGTCAATGTTATTATGTTGCTACAAAAGTACAGATATCAATGCCCGACAACAGACATGCATGACAACAAAATTTACTCTACAAAGGTTACTCAATAAGTCCACAATGTCAGGTCTCAACACGGTCTCAGTACGATGCTTGAGTGACAGGAAAATAAAACTGAGACCAAGCTAATGCTAGACTGAGCTTGCAAGTAATCCGTATACACTTGCAAATCCTGAAATGCGTTCCACATTACTTAGGGTTCCGTAGAAAATTATTGATTTTTGAAGTGAAACTTCTTTAGAATCGTTGTGATTTCAAAACGGGTGCAACGGAAAAACGACAGATAAGAGACACAAATATATATTCATCTCATTCTTTTGCAGGTAAGAGACACAAATATATATTCATCTCATTCTTTTGTCGATTTTCTGAAGTTTCACTTCTATCGTGTGTGAATCGCAAACACACCTTTTTTTTTATTAAGACAACAATTGTGCTTACACATGGTCCTCTAGTTGGTAAGAGACAGAGGTGTTATGGGTATGTCGCTATTCATTGGCAGGGTTATATAAGTCTACCCTATTCTCTGGAGCGAAACATACCTCTATCATTAAGGCAGCAGAAACAGGCAAGGTGGTAGACTCCAGGCATGTTGCTACAGAGCACTCCACCACAAGTGATCTAGTTGGTCATGACCATTTAACTTTATGCCAATCTCTTGTGAGGTATTAGATAGATAGGCAATCTTAAATTGTCTATCTTAGCTTAATAGTAAAGAGTATTAATATTATATAAAATTACTATTTCTTTTAAATTTTTACATTCTTGAAAAAAAGGCCTCAAAAAGGATTTAAAATTGAACCCTTTGTATCTGTTCGTTTTCTTCGTCTTCATTTTCATTGTCCTTATCGTCAACAAGAGATAAACGGTACGGGTTAAAAACTAGTCTGTAACATTTTCTTGTAACTTGTAAACAATTTTTGATTGAATTTGTAGCTTATGTACAAAACATACATTCATCAAATGGTAGAGTTTGCGACTAGTCCCCAAGATTAATACCAGACCTACTCCTTGCTACACCACATCAGTTCTCGTCACTATCGTAACCAGTAAATACGCAAGAGCACCCCAGGCTTAACGTTACGATGGTATCGTCGAGATTTTCATTCGGTATCTTTAATTACAAAGTATTTAAATTGGGATGAATCATTTTTGGCCTTGTCAACCGAACACTTTCGGCCGTTGACCTCAAACTTGTACTAGTTTTTTATTTGACTCTGTTTCCTGAAGGTCGTCATTTGATATTAAATAACTTATAAGTATAAAATTGTTCGAGAATGGAGAGTTGCATCAGCAGTAGCTGGTAGCTTCTACTATAAAACTACCGGCTACTGTGCATTCAATCATTCAACAAATACATTTTCAACCAACATCCTAAAAATTAGAAGTACTCAATTCTACTTTAAGAAACAGTTTTTTGTTAGGGTTATTGATTTTTTTTTATTTATGACTATTAAAATTTGGCTTAGGATAAGCATCTGCTATTAGTAGAGCTTTATTAATTAGCACCAAGTTAGGTATCAACCGGTTTGAAACAATGGAACTTTTTCAAAAAATGTCGTAAGATTTTATATTCAGTCATGTCCGGGTCTTAAGCCCCGTGTTGGTCCGGGCCCCTTTGCAGAATAGACCATCTACCTTCCTGCCAAGCAGCTCATAAAAGGTGAGCATAGGCTTACCGTCACTAACATCGTGACATCCACCAGGTGGTAAAGTTTCGCAACGACTCACCCGGATAGGTACCACCGCCTTATATATTCCTGCCGCCATAACGTCATGAGGTGTCCCGGTTTGGAGGTTAAGGTAGCCGGTAAACTTACCTTTGCTTGAGGCCTAGCATCCCGGCCTCAGGTTGACAACGCACCATTACCACCTTTGGTGTCTCTATGCGGCGTGAATTTCTTACCATCAGGAAATCCGTCTGCTCGTTCGCGTTCCATTATCTTAAAAAAAAAGTAATGCGATAGCATCCTTGCCCAAGATCATCGAGTAAGATTTGGCGACATTGAAAGAATCTACGATACACAAATTTTTCCATAAAAAAATAACTTGAGCTTTTTTAACTAAACAAAATCACACAAAAGGCCATCAAAACTGACTAAATTTACTTAATACGCACCTACACAACATTTTATAATTGTAAAAAAAACACCTCCATTTTTCTTTCAATCCTGCCAAAACCACGAGTTATAAGTACTTGACAATGATGACTTTCTTTATTAATAACATACTATTATAAAATCAGAGTCAATTATTTAATATTTTACTGCTTTCAGTTGCCTGTAAATAGTTTTTAGGTATTATTATAAAATTATGTTTCAAATTAAAATTACCAATTTTAAACAGATAAACATTTTTGAACTTAACATTTAATTGCATATACCTACCTATATAAAAACCAAACGGGTTAAACTAAAAGTGTTAGTAACTTTCCTACCTTATATTGTAAACCCTACTAAATACTTACTATTTTAAATAAACTAAACTGGATCCCTAGTAGATCTGCAATATAAAATCATCTTAATGTAAATACTTAAACTGTCATGAATAAAAAGTAAATGCTACGATCAATCAAATAAAATTGCAAACTATCAGTATAAATATATACAAATAAAAATGCCGTGTCCATCTGGAAGTGTAGAACAAGTTGGATGTGAGACCACCAGCGCTGCGCCCGCGCCGATCCGACGCATAATTACTATTTACAAACTAGGGATGTTACTGTTGATTTCGATAACATACCTCTCCAAATTAGTTATCGATATCGATAGCTATGAATACGTGTTAAATTAAAATTCGCAATATTGCACATCATATTGTAATAGTAATATGTAAATATCTTTTTACTAACTAACTTTTTTTTCATTTTAACGGAATTTTTGTTAGCGCCGGGACGTAACATCACCACCTACCACTACCAGTACTAATCCTTTAGTTTATAGATTTATTATACTAATGTAGTCACTAATGACATTAGCTATATTGTTGATTCTAATAAACGTTGTTCTGCCACATGCACCTAGCGGTATGAAATATAATTTACACCTCTGAGTACTGAGTATATAGTCTCATACTTACTAAATACAAATAATAAACAAAAAATATCATTTGAGCTATTTCGGAAGAGAATAACTACAAACACCGAGATACAAAACGTGTATATAAAATGTTGAACCCACCATTAACTAACTGAACTAAAATAAGCTCATACTTTGGATTTGGTTTGAATGAAACAACTCGTCCCATCCCTATCACAAACACACGTGTACACCGATAAAACATTGAGTTAACATTTATCTGCCTTGTAAATTTCATGGGCATTGATTGAGTTTTCGGGTTACAAGCACAGTCGGACCGACAAAATATTGATACCGGTAGCGATATCCTAATCCGATTCGGTCCATTTCTTGAGTTCATACCATCGATCAATACTCCTATAATGATTGAAACATATTTTTATGGATGTTAATGTACGTAATAATTTATCAAATAGAGATATCGGTTTTTGATCAAAGAGCCGAAAATGTTAGAAGAAATGTCTAATAACCGGTTGGTCTTACTCAGGCACTAGACGAGTATTCTAAAATTAAAAATTAAATCTGTTTTTATAGTTATGGAACTGTCATTTCATAGTTTCTGTCAAAGTGACAGTACTTAAATGTAGATTTGACGTTGGGAAAACAAAAAATTTGAAATGAAATATTTTTTCTCTTTGTTGGTCTCCGAATCGTCAAAAAAGCGACAGTTTCTTTTTAAGAACACGATGGTCATTACTGGGGACTTTTTGCTGTGACGTACCTGGATTAATACCAGACAGCTGCCCTGCCACCAAAATGTTATTGCTCGCCGCTGTCGTTTTCCGGCTTTAGAAATTATAGGCTGAAAAATAATAAGCAATGATTAGTGTCAATCGCCCTCTTGTATTACTTACCATTTGGAGGAGATCAATATCCTTGTTTGTTACTAACAGGAAGTAAACAAACAGTTCTTTTATTCAGAACATTATAGATGGTTGTAAACACTAAGTATGTTGTTTCGCAAACCACATACAACATATGAACAATATTTCTTTATTTGCTGCCTTTTAGAGAGTTGTGAGTCTTATGTGTTTTGGGCGCATCTCTCTCTTTTTTGACATTAATATACATACCCTCTGTATGTTTATTAATGTCAAACTTTTTATCGACGCATCAGAGAAATTTTGCGTAACATTTCTTTGTTATTTTTTGACGTCTAGTTAAACTCTACTAACAAACCACTGCATGTTATCACCGAATTTAATACCTTCTTCGTGATTTTTATTTCTTCGACCGCTATAAAAATTGCCATAAATAAAAGGCTTTAAAATTCTTGGCATATTCAAAAATCGAAACAAAAATGGCTTCTCTACATGTTCAGTGAAATATCAGATTGTCGTGAGAGTGAGAACGTCGGGGACGTGAGATCGGATCTTCGGCCAGTCACGCGACCGACACTTGTTGTACCCAGCTTGTAATATGAAGTTTAGATGAAGAAACCAAGGGAGGTTTATATAAATAATCCATACTAATATTATAAATGCGAAAGTGTGTTGAATTTTTAGCCGACTTAGCGGAGGAGGTTATATTTTTGCATCCTATTTTTGTATGTTAATCGATTTCTATGTCATTTATGAACCTTTTTCTTATTTTTATTTGAAAAAGCGCATTTTCGAAATGGTTCCATTGCCACCAAATCTGGATCTGATGATGGAATCCCAAGAAATCAAAGAAAATACTCATTTTTTGTATACGTATATGACTTACTTATTGAAATTAAAATAGTTTTTTTGCATTTTTATTGCGCTACAAATATTTGCTCTCTTTTACGTCGCAAGGGTTATTTATGGTGAAAAACTTTAGGAGACTTGATGGTGACATAAGTTAGTTTTTTAACACCCTATAGAAAATGCGCTAAAAATATTCTTTTTCTTTTACAATGCAAGGAATGGAGGTTATGGTGAAAATATTTAGGAGAACTGGTAGTGACATAGGCAACTTTTTTAACACCCTTTAAAAAACAAGGATTTAATAAATTTGACGACACTTTGTGTATGGGTGTGAGTGTGTATGCGGCGAGACAACTTTTGGACGGATGAACCGATTTTGATGCGATTTTTTAAAGAGTACGTTTTTGAGATGATTCTAAGCTACATTACATAATGGTTTGATCGAAAGTTTTGAAAATTTTTAAACCAAAAATGAAAGTCAAATAACTTCAATCTGCGGGCGTAGTCACGGATACCATCTAACAAATAGTATTTGTTGTTAATTATAGAAAAACAATAATTTTATAGTATTTCAAGGCAAACAAGTAACGGCACATCCTAAGTCCTAATTATATAAAGTGTGCGTTTTATGAGGTCAATAGATATAACAGATAAAGATGGTAGTGGTGTATTACAAATTGAGTCCAATAGATAGGCATCATGTTTAACTTTTACTTACTATACTATTGAAATGCAAAAAAAAGGTTGACCATTTAATAAAAAATGTCATATGTTAAACAATGTCTATTTTTTATGATTTTGGAAGGCAAACAAGCAGTCGGATTTCCTGATGGTAAGAAATACACGTCGTCTAGAGACACCAAAGGTGCTAATGGTGTGTTGCCAACCTGAGGCCGGAATGTTAGGCATCGAACAAAAGTAAGTTTACCGGCTACCTTACCCTCCAAACCAAAACACGTCTTGACGTTATGGCGGCAGGAATAAGTAAGGCGGTGGTACAAATCCGGGTGAGTCGCTGCTAAACTCTACCACCTAGTAACCCGGTAATATTATTTTTAACTAACTTCAAAAAAGGACATGGGTATCAATTCGACTGTATATTTTTAACGTATTTTCTTTGCGATTACTTTTATTATTATTTATATATTAGCCAATAACGAATCGATTTTGATGGTTTCATTTCAGGAAGGCAGTTCACGGTTCCGGGGTGGTCCCATACAAACTTAACCACGATACTGGTCGTTTCATATACCTCGACAGCCTTATGGTTGTCGTCGAGGTACATGAAAATTTATACATTAAAAAACCATTTATATGTTGATAAATATGTATTTTATCGCCTCTGTGGTCTAGCGGTTCGGCGTCGTACTTGACTTCTAGATGTTCCGGGTCCGATACCCGGATCGGGCAACAAAAAGAAAGTTCGTGTTTTCCATTTTTTTTTTAAAAAAAGACGTTGCCTAGGATTAGATATGTGCCCGTTTGGCGATAAGCTTACCACCTATTACGTAGTGGGACTTAGTGTCGTCGGCTAGTCGTGGGTGCTTGTACATCTGCCTACCTCTTCAGGAATTTGGGCGTAAAAATACTTTAATTTATATGGGGCCATCTCGGAATCATTAGCTTTCTTTTAAAGAAATAATTATCAGATAATGACGTAGTAAAAAAAATGGATATTTTTTTATAAGGCCGTTACCATTTTTTATAAGGCGGTTTCACCCGCGTAAGTCCCAATCCCGCGGGAACTCCGGGATAAAAAGTAGCCTATATGTTATTCTGGGTCTTCAGCTACCTACATACCAAATTTCATCGTAATCGGCTTTGTAGTTTTTGCGTGAAAGAGTAACAAACATCCATACATCCATACATACAAACTTTCGCAATTATAATATTAATAGGATACTCGTAAGTAGCATAAGCCTTTGTTTTGCTAGTTTAGAAGAACCTCCGTGTTGGTCCTGGCTTCTTTGCAGAATTGACCATCTGCCTCCCTGCCAGGCAGCTCGTAAAAAGCGTGCATAGGCGTACCGTCACTAGCACCGTGACATCCTACTATGTGATAGAGTTTCGCAGTGATTTGCCCGGATTGGTATCACCGCCTTACCTATTCCTGCCACCATAATGTCTTAATGCTTGCCGTTGACGCGTTCCGGTTCGGAGGGTAAGGTAGTCGGTAAAGTTAGTTTTGCTTGAGGCCTAACATCCCGACTTCAGGGTGGCAACGCACTATTACCGCCTTTGGTGTCTCTAGGTGGCGTGAATTTCTCACCATCCGTCTGTTTGTTTGCCTTTCATCATCATAAAAAAACATCTAATTTTGTGGCAGGAAATGCTCTAAAGTATCACTAAATGTGACAAGCCTAATTAACACAATAAATATATAACAACTTCAATTACATCCTTTCCCTATAAACAGCTGGTTATTTGTATGGGTTTGTTATGGATAAATCAATAGTAAATATAGCATCGTTAAGTAATTACATTGCCAGTTATGGGCTATGGCGGAAGACCACAATCCAAGCCCGACTAATCTGCCGAGACCCCTGAATCATCTGATTTAATCGAGCCAATGATTTCGAAGGGGTCACGAAGCACTCCCATGTTTATGGGAGTAAAAAACGGCTGGTATCATTTTTTGTTCAAACTATTTGTTAGTTGTGCCTTTTTATGTCACTGTCAAAATATTATTGTAAAGTCGGCAATTTGTATTCAAGTAATACCCCAACTATTTGCTGCTAGATGTTGCCTGCGGTTTTACCTGCGTATTAAAGCTATTTAAATGTTTCACGTGACGCGTTTTAGATATACAGATATTCGGAACTATAATCACTACATAGTTTAAAACCAAGTCGCTTCCTCTGTCCTTATGACCCTTTGTATGCTTAAATCTTTAAAACTACACAACCGATTTTGATGCGGTTTTTTATCAGATAAAGTGATTGAAGATAAAGGTTTATATGCATATCCTATACCCGTTCAAAGCTGAGGCGGGCCGCTAGTTATATTTTTAATCAATATATGATGTGAAAGCGCAACATACGTCCAACGTATTAATTATAACATCACATACATATATATATATCTTCACGCCGAGTCCCTCACATAGTAGGCAGAGGGCTATCGGGAGCCAAATGTCATGATTAATACAGGCCCTGGCCGATGCTTCTACATATATTATTTACTTTTATCATACAAACGCGCCTGTTTCGGAGACTTTTGATTCTGTTCTCGGATAATACCTGAAGGGTTGGTCATAGAATGTCAATAATAATAACTTATAGGTAGTTTAAATTAATATCTGTATCTCAATTTTGTAAACCTAATCAATAAACAATAACAACATTTATGTTATGCAAATTCATATAACATTCCTTCCTAACAAATTATAGACATAAATCACATAACTATAGCTTATTTAAATTTTTTTTATAACATTTAAGGCAAACAAGCAGACGGATTTCCTGATGGTAAGAAATTCCTGCAGCCTAGAGACACCAAAGGTGATAATGGTGCGTTGCCAACCAGAGGCCGAGATGTTAGGCCTCGAGCAAAAGTAAGTTAACCGGCTACCTTACCCTCCGAACCGGAACACGTCATGACGTTATGGCGGTAGGAATAGGTGAGACGATGGTACCAATCCGGTTGAGTCGTTGCGAAACAGATGTCACGGTGTTAGTGTTCGTAAGCCTATGCTCGCCTTTACGAGCTGCCTGGCACAGGAAGGCAGATGGTCTATTCTACAAAGGGGCCCAGACCAACACGGGGAAAAACCAAATGGAACTTAATTAAAAACCAAAACCTTACCACGATTAAATCTCTAAACAATACATAAATATATGTATGTGGTATGCATTGTATCTATACAGCGTGTCTCAAAACGCATTTAAAAGATAACTTTGATGTTATAGTGGAATAAACGGTATATCACTGGCGGCAAGCTCGTGGTGCTACTACAAATGACTGCGTAGTCATTGAGTATATGATTGAATAGAACGCATCTGATTAAATCGAATGTTTTATGTCTATAGACAACATATCGCCTCTGTGGTCTAGAGGTTCAGTTGTTGGAATTGACTGCATGAGGTCGCGGGTTCGAATCCCGGGTAGGGCAACAAAAAGAAAATTGGGTTTTTTCCAATGTTCTAATAAAAAAAAAATGTTGCTCGGGATAGGATATGTGCCCGGTTGGCGATAGGCTTGCCACCTATCACATTGTGGGACTTAGTATTTTCGGCTAGTCGTGGGTGCCCTGGTTGTGCCTCTGCCTACATCTTCGGGGATATGGGCGTGAAGATACTTTAGACAACATAATATAGTAATACTATTTAAATTATGCGCTTCGGCTATATTCGTCAAGATTCGGGAATCCATTATATAATTAATCATGGCGCTTAAATTTAGATTAGGTCAGCCAATTTAAAAATAAAAGTATAAAGTCTAAAAAGAGTCAAAAGTGTAAAGCCGAAGCGTATAATTTAAATAGTAGTACTATACAAGATCGATTCTTTTAAACCAACGTCGTCGATAGACACCAAAGATAGGACACAAACAGATCTTATGTTAAGAGACAATAGTAGTTGAATTGTAGTCAAAGTGTCATACTCACTTTGCATATTCTGTGCTTATCTAACGTTGTTGTATGGAAGCGAGTATTGGGTATGTCAGGAAAAGCATGAGAGTAGGATATATGCGGTCGAAATGAGAGCGCTGCGGAAAATCTGTGGTGTTAAGGTTCGGTAAACGCAATTGTAATAATTCGATCCAAATAAGAAGTTATTGCAATGTAAGGGTAAAGAAAGAGTAAAGGAATGAGTAGATTTCTTAGTAGTGTCAATAGACACAATAATATTTTTCAAACATTCTGCTTCCAGGTGCTATCTAAGCATATTCTTAAATCCAACTAGTGGCCCGCCCCTGGTTATGAAATTTACATACATATAAACCTATCTCTTCAATCACGTTATCTATTATAAAGACCGCATCAAAATCTGATGCGTAGTTTTAAAGATTTAAGCATACAAAGGGACATCGGAAGTAGAGACAGAGGAAACGACTTTGTTTTATACTAAGTACTAAGTAGTGATACGCTACTGCAAAATACCCAGTAAAATGATGGTCCTCATCCACAAACGCTCTCACAAACTTTTTTAAACGCCTCTTTCTCTTCAGATAGTGTGACAGAACATTTTCTTACAACAATTACAAGGCTGACTTTTGCTAGGCGTTCTATGCCAATATATCCTCGCAGCGCCTCTTCCTTATCAGGTAGTGTCGATCCCCGCGGTAAAATATTTTGATGGCATGTAGAGGCTTCCGCCTCCTGGTCTGTCCCAGTGGATCCTGTTACATTATCCTAAAGCGGGTCGCTCATAATGCGGCTTATGAACCCATTACAACTATCTTGATGTATCCCTAAATAAAATGTTTATGATACGGAACCCAACAAAGAAAGTATCATTTTTATATCTTATGGGACTATGGAAGAGGAAAGTTATAAAAACCATAATCCTACGAGGTTAAAAATTTGTATGACATATTGTTATGTCTAAACATTAATAGTGATAAGCCTTGCATAATACTAATTTTAGCTTTTGGTTTTAGTTTTGCGAATATAAACTAGCTTTTCGCACGCGTGGAATTCCCAAGGGAGCATTTAATTGGGGTAAAAATTATTATATCACCCAAGTTAGCCTACACCCTGTCTGGATGCCAAATTTCATCAAAATCCGTTTAGTAGTTTCAGCGTGATTGACGGACAAACATCCAAACAAAGAAACTTTCACATTTATGATATTAGTGTGATAGTCTTTTAACATGTATACAAAATGCTACAATCAGGTTTGTAAGTTTTCAACAAAGAAAAATATGTTATGCTATACTCAAGAGTTTGTTTGTTTGAAATGAATAGGCTCCGAAAGTACTGGACTGATTTCAAAAACTCTTTCACCTATAGAATGCTACATTATCCTTGAGTGACATAGGCTTAATTTCATCAAAATCGGTGCAGTAGAAGCCAAGTTACGCAAGCGAAGCTGCGTGAAACTGCTTATCTCTTATATACAAGATAAAATATAGATTGATAGAGTGAAATAAAATTACCGAACAAAAGTTCAATATCAATATCTGTTTATATTTTCAAGACTTGTGTTGCGATATTCAAGCAATCGTACTTAATTAAACTAAATAATTATTTAAATAGGGTAATAAGACAGTAACAACCCGAAACACAAACTGAACTAACTCCAAAACAGGCAAATGATATCCAAATTCCAATTTAAAAATAATAGTTTTTTTTAAATAATAAGGCCACTATTATTGGGCATTACTAAATGTTACTGATATAATTCCTAGGACTCTTGCAGAATTTGAAAAAAAGAAAAAATACAATCTGTTATGCATAAGTAACACGTGTAAATACCACCAAGCATAATATAGGGACTTGGATTCAATATGTCCGTGTTTTTGGTCTAGGTATCAATTAATTTATTTTAGTTATGACGTATGTTGCCTGTGAAATCTTTTCCTGGACTAGGTATTACCCTTGTCTCCAAAACTACAAATGTCAAGAAAGCTCTGCAATGATCTTGACACTCTGTACTCTCTGCCTATCTCAAAGCAGACTTGTCGCCTCTGTGGTCTAGCGGTTCAGTCGTTGAACTTGACTGCATGAGGTCCCGGGTTCGAATCCCGGGTCGGGCAACAAAAAGAAAATTGTGTTTTTCAAATTTTCTAATAATAAAAAAAAAGTTGCTCGGGATTGGATATGTGGCCGATTGGCGAAAGGCTTGTTACCTATCACAATTTGGGACTAAGTGTCTTCGGCTAGTCGTGGGTGCACTGGTTGTGCCTCTGTCAACCTCTTCGGGGATATGGGCGTGAAGGTACTTACTTGCTATGGAGTTAGGTCAACCTAATTTATTTTATTAACTGCAATACTGATCACCACTATTATATCACATTTTAAGAGGGTTAAGAATTCTCCGTTGCTGTTATGCATTTGCTAACATTAACGTCTTTTAGTATATTATATTGTCTTTTCAGGCTACTTGAGTTCAGATGGAAAGAAAAGATTTGGCAACCAAATATTTATCCGAATGTCAAATGTGTCAACTAGGTACATCTACATTTATTGTCTCCCTAAAACTTTTAAAAAGATACGTTTGCATTGCGTATAGGTACCTACTTATAAAACGTTTAATTTAAAACAAAAGGGTTACTCTTGAATCTCGATATTATGCAAATTGGAAATTGGAATCGTTTAGAATGACTTCATTTAAGATACATTTGAACAGTTACAAATAAATTCAACGAATCATACAATAATTAATTGTTTACTATTAACTAAATGTTAATAATTCGCCAGTATTATGTTCTAATATTAACTAAAATGACATACTCGATTCCAATTTCCAATATTGCATGAATCGAGCGCCAAAAGCAACCCCACTGATGGTAAAAGGCATTATAGCAATATTGCTGTAAGAATGTATCAAAGCACACGAGCTCGGGTACGTGTTTGTGTGTGTGAACAACCACGAACAGGTAGTATTGTGTGTTATAAACAAATAACAAAATCGACTTGTCTTACGGAGCGCCCCAAGGTCGGCTTGACTCGAACCGCCTTGTATGAGAGTAGGGTGACCAAATGCAATGGAGAGAATTCCCGATTGCAATTTAAGAAATATAATAATATTAATTACGGACCATGTCCACGTGGTTGTCCAAACCTTTAAAGTGTGATCAAAAACCGCTTCGCTATTGCCCACTGTAAACATTTCTTATGTTGTTAAATCAAAATATTTTACATACTTTGCCGTTAGCATACGCAATATGCTTATATTAATAATGATCGAAAACGTTTCAATACGGGTCGTATTATATCGCTTTTATCGACCACAAGTTCTAGGATTATTACAATAATATCGATCAAAAGTGTATTATCTCATAGAACCCTTAGAATGCAAGAATATGTGATGTGATTCATGTGTGTGATATCCATCTTTTTATGTTTTGTGACTCTATGTATCTATATATTACGTCAAATAGTGTCTAAAGAGGCAGCCCTTAGTGCATACCATGGTTACGTGTCATCTGTTCTTTCTTATGGTCTTATTGTGTGGGGTAATTCGGTAGAAATGCACCAAGCTTTCAAAATACAAAAAAAATGTTTAAGAGCGATATGTAATGCTAAACCTCTAGAAAGTTGTAAACCGTTATTTAAGGAAAACAATATTCTGACTTTACCAAGCATGTATATTAGGGATATTTCCGTCTTTGTTAAAAGATACCCTCACCTTTTTAAATTAAATGCAACAGACACACAAAGATCCGTAAGGTATGCTGAAAAATTGTATATACCGAAATGTAAAATTAAATTGTTTCAGAAGAATGTTTACTCCATGGCAATAAATTTTTTTAACCAAATACCTAATGATATTAAAAAACTTCCACTAAACGAATTTAAAAATAAACTTTCAAAATGGTTACTGCAAAAATGCTTATATGAAGTAAAAGATTTATTTCACAATTAAAAATGTGTATTAATCTTAATAAAAATTATATTTGTAAATGTATTAAATATAATTGATTTAATTATGTATTAAAAATAATAATAAATAATCCGATTGATTATAATAATCTATTCAGTTAAGTTGACATTTTGTAGATTTAAATTAAAAATAATAACGACTAGAGCTAATTATGTAATATGATAATATCATATTTCTGAAAATTAAATAATAATGTAACTAATTTATTTATTATTACTTATTACTGATTGACACTTTGTATATTGAAATTAAAAATAATAATGAGTAGAACT